>ML781827.1:129992-161889 GCA_009831015.1 Picea engelmannii
ATATTTGGTTGATTAGTGCCTTGATTATTTGTAGGGGATATATATATTACAATATTACAATATTACAATGTAATAGTAATGCCATATTACAATGTAATATGGCATTACCATATTACAATGTAATATGGCATTACCATATTACATTGTAATATGGCATACAATATGGTATACCATATTACAATGTAATATGGTATACCATATTACAATGTAATATGGTAATACCATATTACAATGTAATATGGTAATACCATATTTCATGTAATTTTTATTTTTAAAACCTAAAGTCATCGTCGCAATATCGACGAAAGTTTGTCGGCAAAAATTTTACTATTTTACCACAACCATCACTCTAGTGACGAAACTTCGTCTCAATTTGCCACGAATTTGCATCGCATATACATCATGTGCATCGTAAATCTGGTTTTGACATATTGCACTTGTCGATATTACCATGGATTTTCGTCGCAAGTTGCGACAGGCTTTCGTCGCACATTTAGCAGTTGCGTTGTAAGTTATTGTCTTGGCATAACTTTTCGTCTCAATTGCGATGAAGTTTCGTCATAATTGCCACATTTCTTCGTTGTTATTGCGACGAAATTTCATCGTAATTGCGACAATGCATAGGGTCAACCGATATTGAAGGTGGTGACACGTGGAGAGCTAATTTCATCAATGTTTCCATGCACACCTGGATCATGGATATAGTGATGAAATTATTCCGACGAAAAAAATTCTTTTCTTTCGTGGAAATTACGACGGATAAGTGTGGCAATATCAACGAAAAATCGTTGCAAATTTGGTCATATGTACTAGTGACGCACGACAACCAGAGACATTGAGGGAGAGGTGTGGCAGCAGCCCTGCCACAACCTACTAACACTCCCACCATGGCTCTAAATGTAGGTTAACGATTACCTAGTTCGAGATATCTGTGATGCCATGAGGGAAGAATGTGATAGTCGTTCACGATGATTCTAAGGGGTGCACAATAAGACAGGGTCCTTATTCCTTAGAGGCATTTAGTCTCCCATAAGGTCACATGACGGAGTATTGACTCCAAGGGTTCGACATCTACCAAAATCATTCAAAAGGAGAGTGGCACCCTTGGAGCACGCAGTGCATCTTGAAGGGCATGTTGTGCAAATAAAACAAGAATGCAAGCGAGTTGCACCCTTGGAGCACATAGTGCGTCTTGAAGGGCACATCATGATTTTTAACTCTGGTAAGTTAATAAACCTAGTACCTAGAAAAATATGCCTCCTTAGGACCTGGTCTTCTTTAAAATGAATGATGGTATGAGTAAAGTTTAATAGCTAATTTTCCCTTAAAAACTGTTGGCAAGCCTAATGAATTTAAAGCCTAGGTCTAAGTAGAACATGTGAACAAAAAAAAAACTAAATGGACATATAACAAGAAGGGGGGGTAAAGAAAATTCAAACATTAATAATTAAAGTAAATTTTTTATAAAGGATTAAATTATTAAAAGGGTAAATTGTTGTTTATATCTAAACTTGCCAAATCTGAACTAAGAAGAAAAGGGGAAACTTAAGGAAAAGGGGAATGTCTAACATAGTAGGGAATCTAGTCTTTGGAACCTTCTAATTGTGAACTCAACTAGGTTTTAAGAAAGTCGTCAGTCATTTAAGAAATGTAAGGGAATAAAAAGACACCAAGGAGCGTTTTTAGGAATGCTTTTAGGTGGGTGAGGGAAATAGGAAAATTTAATTAATTAATAAATTGATTTTCTGGTGCAACTAAGGGATCATGTGACATGTTTATGGGGGAGGTTTATCCTAATTAAATTTAATAAAAATAATCTAAAGAGGGTTTGGGAAACTAATCACTAATAAAACTCTATAAAAAGGATGGAGGAGGAAGAGGAGTATGGATCATGTCTGGTATGTGTGTGGTTACGTTGCTAGATTTTTCCTTGACTGATTTTTCTTGTGGGAGTTGGGATGCCCAGCTCGAAAGGAAGTGGTAGCTCGACCTTGCGAGGTGAGATGGGAGCTATATTTTTCTTTGGTATTTTGCGTGTGTGGCCCCTTTGTGGTTCGAAGGGCTCAAGGGGAAAAAGAGTACCCCTAACGTTGGTTGGGAGGTACTGGTGAGGTCTTAGCAATTAGTAAGCGGGAGCGAGGTGGATTGCTAACATCCAAAGAACATCAACAAGCCAACGTCGATTTTGATATTCCTTTGAGTTTTTCTCTACATTGATTTCATCTCATTGTTCAATTATTTTATTGGTTAATGGTTATATTATTTCATGTTCGATGCCTTGGATAAATTCTTTATAAGGAGATGTTTTGTATGTTCTAAGTATTTTACAGTCCATAAGATTAATTAGTCATTGTGTTGATTGGGTATTTTATATACCTTCCCTAAGATTATTTATAGGTGGTGTTTATTATATTACATCATTACTAATTTACTGAAGTTGAACAAAATGATAATAAGTGTAGAGAAGAGGTTTCATTTCATTTCATTTTTGCATCATGCCTCCTATCCACCACGTTCTAGTTCGCTTGAGTAGTAAAATGAGGGATTGCAATGATGTTTATTCTGGATTTAATTAGGCCTTATGTTAATTTTGTTCTCGCAAGATTTATTTGAATTCGTTCATCAACCAAGCTTTCCATCAAGGCCCTGCGCTCTTCTTGATTTCACACAACATTTTTCTGAATTCGCCCCAGGTTTTCCCCCTTGGTTTCATAGCGATTTTTTGGGAGGGACAGACCCTCGGTTAGTTGATTCGCGGGCCCCTTCATCACTGGTCAGATCGATGCGTTTGGGGGTGGGACACGCCCTCCACTTTATAACTTTTGACTGTTCGACCTTCTCTCCCTTCGAGACAGTTTATGTGGCAACCCTTGGATTTAAAGATTTGGATGGTCTATCAGTGTTGTAGCGTAGCATGCTCACCCGTGGGTACAACTGGGAGTTCGATCTACTTTTGGGGTTGATGTCTTAAGGTTTGATTTACCTTGTTTGATTAAGAATGATAGTAAAATATGGTTAAAATTGCAATCCGAAGATATTCCTTCAAATGATATTATTTTTACTCTTTTATTTCAGTAAACTTTATAAATATAAAAAAATAATTAATGTTCATTTGATAATAATTATATAATATGGAATTAGGAAAATTGATTCGCCTTATCGTTTCACTCACCAACAAATGAATCCAATTCCATAAAAGTTCTTTGTTATACCTTTATAGTCTTAAAGGATAGGTATATGTTGAATTTCGTCCATATGAATAGATTCCATCATTTACTATATGACAATATTAATTGGTTGGGTTTCTCCATGATAGTACTTCGATGCTGAGAATACCCTTTCGAATATTCTCAAGATTTTTATAGGTTAGAGTTTGGTACGGTCAAACTCAAGACTGTCCATTTGGAATCATGTGCAACCTTCACTCTTTTCTCTCATTTACAACTATAGTTTGCAAGAGGTGTATTACGAAGCCCTTGCAATTTCTAATCTTGGTCCTATCAGTGGACCTTCCTCTAGGTGGTTAATGTGCTAATCCTTATCCTTCAAAAATGGTGAATTCTACTTGTCTAATTTATCATTGTTTATTAATCAAAATGGCTTTGGCTTATTCATCCTTCGTCCTTGTCAAATTTAAGTTTTCCATCCTCTTTTAGTATTATCTCTAAGTACAATTACTTTCACCTTGGGCAATGTCAACTCCAAGTTAATCGTGTGATTATCTTTCTTTAACTGTTAAATGTCTTGCAATCATTAAAGAGGATGACTATTCCATCTTGGAAGTACACCCACATCTTTCTTATTAAACTTTCCCTTAATTTGTTAATGTAATTCCCAAAATACTATGGTAAGATACAACCTAGCTTGACCTACATTTTACTTGATGCCCTAGCACTGACCCTTGACATTGCCATCATTGGATTTTGTTGAGGTTGGATTGAAGGTGATTAGACCTTTTGCACGCAAGGAATTTATGATAGTGAATGATAGTTAGACCTTAGATATGTTTGTGCAATAAATCAATTATTGTACTCTTGCGCCTCAATTTAAGATGATGTTAATTGAGGTAGGTGATTATTTAAGCACTTAGATATTTGGCGCATCCATTTTAATGTAAATGTTGAATGCTTAGGGGTTAGACTACCTGCACGCAATGAAATTATGAGGTGATGAATGATGGTTGGATAGTAACCTTGCGTGAAATGGAAGTAATGTGATGGATGGATTATTTAGTCTGCATCTTATTTTAATTGATAATTACTTGCACCATGTTATATTATAGCTAGGTGTGGATGACTATGTGTGTAGTTACTTAGGCGCCTTAAAATATTATTGAGTAATCCCCTGCGTCGTTCACTATGATGTGATTTAAGTATTTAGATTATTGTGCATCAGAATATTGTTGGATGTCATTGATTCGGTTAATAGTTTATGGTTGCGCATTTATTTTGATGATGTGTGATCCGTTGTGTGTTTAGTTTTCCCTTGTGCCTTGAGTTAGAATTGATGTACACTTTGCGAAATAAAAATAAGGATGACTTTTACCCATGCACTATGGTTTGTGTGGGTGCAAGTTAGTTATAGAGTATTGTTTTCTCTTGCGCGATAGAATAAATTCGATTACGTCGCGCCTTACCTTCGGTGATTGTATGATGGAGCTAGTAATGGGAATTTTGTGATGGCGATCTGTTGTTAGAACTTTGGTGCCTTGAAATTTCACGTGATGTTTGGTCCGTTGTGAATTTTCTTAATCTTGCGCCTTGACGATAATGTTGGTAGATGATGAGTTATACCCTTGATTACTCTTGCGTCATATTTAATTAACGTATTTTTCCTATCGAAAACAAAAATTTGTACCAGGTGTATGTCGCTTGTTGGCGTAATGGTGGGGCCATTACATATGGTATCAAAGTGGTTTCAACCCTGCAGCTATGGATACCTACACCTTCCACTGAATTATACACTTAAATTTATCACTTAGCACTAATTAAAACTTTAACTTGTCCATGAGATACTCATGGTTAGAGGACACCACGAAGGTTCACGATGTGGTGCTAGGGGAGGAGGCACAACGCTTTCAGTAGCACCCGTGCCAGAGGGGTCCAACCCCCAAGGAGAAGAACAAGTCTTGAGAATGAGAATATTGTCACACGGGATGCGTTGGGTCTAACAAGGTGCTTCCAAGGAAATTTCATAGGCCTTGACTAACCTTCTGTACTGGGATAAGGCCAAGGCACCTGTACCCCTGAGGGTCCACAATGCGCCCCAGCAAGTACTGGTAGCATTTGTGGGTAACTCCAGAAGGTTAAGTTCCCGTGTTCATGAGTGCCACGAACGACTCATCCGCCAAGGCATGGATGGAGAACAAGGGGATGTGCTTCGCACTTCACGGATTAAGACCCCCAACACAAAGGTTCGCCTAGCGGTCTTCAGCTAAAGGGGAGAGCTCTTTTAAGGTGGAAGATGATCCTACCTCAACTAAACATGGTCGTCGAAGCCGTGTTTTGGGAACATGCTCGATGAACGGTTCTAGGAGAAGTAATTGTCTGAGGAATTCTCTGAGTGCCATCTTGATGAGTTCAAGGGCTTACGACAGGGTGGTCGTATGGTGTCGGATTATGAGACCAGATTTATGGAGCTACTTCGGTATGCCCCGCATCTGAATACAAAGAAGATGTAGATCAACAAGTTTGTGACCACCCTTAACTCAAGTTTTTGTGCGAAGGTGAGGACCTAAATGCCTCAGACGTTACACGATGCAGTCAAGTAGGCCTCTTAGATAAGGAGTATTTGACCGTGAGACTCTGGGCAGGACTCCTACAAGACCGTCTGGACTGACAACATCTATTGCGCAACAGCATCATAGGTCGTCTAGACCAGACCTCTTGGTATCAAGATATGTCTATAGGACCCTTTTTCAAAACACCTCGACGATAGTTTCCTCAGCAGAGGGCTTCCTACAGAGGACCACCACATCTGCGACAGGACCTCTAACAGTCGCCATTTAGGCTTGTCAGCAGAACACACTAGGATCTTAGGCTGGTGCGCCAACAACTTTTATTCTGGGGCCAGGAGTACTGGACTGGAGGTGGGCGATGGGCATGTGGAGAGTCACCTTACCAACAAGACTATTTGGTTGAAAGGGCCAGAGCGGCCGAGTCAATAGGACACACTATCATGGCGGAGATGCACAAGGCCCATAGGATTTATGACAGTGGTAAATAATTGTCAGGCCGAGCACCAATCCACTGTGCTCGAGGTGTTAGGTGCCATTTCCAAACGAACTTTTAGTATTTGTTAGATCTTGGTGCTATGAAGAGCTCTAATTCTAGTACCGTGCTGAAGGGATTTGGGTAAGGGAATTCAATAGGATGAGTTAGATTCATCTATGTGGATTCGGGTACCAACCAGATGGTTGGAGGAAGGGGTATGAACTGTTTCTTTAACTTGGGGATGGTGTAATGACGTCTGACCTACATCACGATCTTAAGATCTTATGACTACATGATCGATATGGATTGGTGGGAATCGCATGATGTGATACTCAATGATAAGGTGAGGCGGTGGACTTGGATTGACGATGAAGGAACTAGAAGTGTGATTATAGGAAGAAAACAAGGAGTATCCTCGAGGTTCATTATTCCTTACATCTACAAGAAACAACTTGGAAGGATGCAATTTATCCATACTTAGCGTTGAACGTCAAGGTCATGGAGAAAGTATTAGAAGACCTTCCCGTAGCATAAGAGTTTGCAGACATGTTTCCCAAAATAATTTCTAGGTGTGACACCTGAAGCCAAGATGGAATTACCATCGACCTAAAACTTGAAACTGAACCAATGGAAAGAAATCCTTATCATATGTTGACCCTTGAGTTATAGGAGTTGAAAGTGAAACTAAAGGAGTTGATAGTGTTGATATTATGGTAGTTGTGGGAGGTATTTACTTCCACATGTAAACTTGACGAGAATAGAATATTTTGGGAAGCAAGAATAAACACTAATGAGTTGGCTAATAACCCTAGAAGACAAGTCAGTTCAAGAGAATAACTTGTATTAGGTTATTAGCCTCCAAGAGAAGAAGTTGGCTAGAAGAAATACTATATACTAAAGAATTAGTGCCCCGAATGAGAAGTCGGCCCCAGCAGTCTGCCAGATTTAGTATAAATACAGGAGGTTAGTCTTCATTATGGCCAGCATTCTTAGAACTGCAGAGCACACTTGTGTGCACTGTAGTTGGGCAGCTTTCTGTGCAAGTCTGGAGGAGAGTTATTGTTGCAGCTGTTGTAGCTAGCAGATTTTGTTATGGCTTGGACTATCTCTTGGTTATGGTTTGGACTAGTTGATCAGCTCTTGTTTGGTGTGCTATCCTTGGAGAAAGGTACGCTACCCTTTTTTTGGCTATCTAGCCTAGGTTTTTATTCCGGAGTGATTCTCTGTCAAGGTTAAGATGCTTGGAGGGTGGCTTCGACCTATGGTTGGCTGACAATAGTGATATTGTCTATGGTAAACCAAGCACATCCATCATATTCTAATAGGTTATGGGCCCACTACTCCTTCATTCAGTCTAACCACTAGAAGGGAGCATAGCCATAAGGATATTAATCTCGTTGAAGAATTTCCGCTAGGGTTTCTAGCAGGAGCAGTCACCAAAGCACTGTCACTAGGGTTACTAGCAGGTGCAGTTGCAGAAACACTAATCCTCTTGTTGAGGAAAATTAAGTGAAGGGATTGACCTAATTTCTAGATAGACCAGTGCACCCTATCCCAGCGCATCTTCTGGTACTCTCAGCAAGCCAAGACATCAAGTTTGAGTTTTTGGTCAAATTTAGGGTTGACCAAATCAAAGCAGCCATGACTTACTCTATGAAGTCAGAAAATAAGTTAGATGGAGCTTCTAACTTCATAGCATGGAAGATAAGGATTGAACTCATCCTTGCCAAGAATAAAGTGTTGTATATCATGAAAGGAAAGATCATGGAACCAGAGTTTGAAGAAGGAAAAGAGAAGGAACCACATAACATTGCAGTTATGGAGAAGTTCAAAGACGGTGACATCAATGTCATGATTATCATAGTGGAATCTATAAAATACCGCCTGATACCCTACATCTCCCATGTTGACTCATCGAAGAAGATGTATGATGCCCTAACAAACCTCTTCTCAGTCAGAAACATTGGACAAGTAATGAGTCTGAAGAATGAGCTCTGTGACATGAATATGAATGATGATGATAGCATAAAATCATACTTTATGAGAATATATCAGTTAAGAGATCAACTACAAGCTATTGAGGAGATCATTTCAGAGAAGGAATTGGTAAACATAGTACTCAATGGTCTTCCCAAGACATGGGATGCATTTGCTGCAAGCATGAACACAAGGAAGGAGTATCATACATTTGAAGAACTTTGGACTTGTTGTGCTCAAGAAGAATCAAGGATCAGTGCAAAAGAGAAACCTCAAAAGAAGTACGATGATCAAGCCTTCACAACAAGATTCAAGAATTTCAAGAACAAAGGAAGTTTGAAAGGAAGCCAAATCAAAAGAAGGATATGTTAGAAATACAATGCTTCAACTGTCGAAAATATGGTCACTACAAGAATCATTGTCCCGAGATAAATAAAAGGAAGGAGACACACGAAGCATCAGTTTCCAAAGAAAGGAAACCCTCAAGGAAAACCAAGCAGGATAAAGAAGACTTCTTCTTCTAAAGACAAGGTAACAATATTCTTCATAGTTATTGTACATACCTTGTTTGCATAGTCTCTGTACATATCTTGTATATCTATTTCTTAGAAGATAATATGTTCCAAGAGAAACTATACCTATGGAAGAACAACAAGATAAGGATTTCTATCATTATGACTACAAGTCATAAAAAACACATGAAAGGATGAAGTATATCAAACAAATCATGTGGAAGTTATTACATAAGTAAAAAACTGCAAGATAAGTCGAAATCAACAATCAAGAAGAAATTGGAGAAAGACTTATGACACCTTGCAGAAGGAAATAAGGATGTAGATAGAAGCATGGACTCTATTAGATGGAGGGAGACGATTATATAAAGAAGAGAATGCATTCATACATGAAGCAAGGATTAGGAGGGATTTGATCCTATGATCCATTGAAGATGATGAAGTATATATCCATGGTAGCAGCCATGAAAAGCAGTACGTGTTCAGTTCAACCTTAGAAGAAGTCTTCTTCAAAGAGAAGCCTTAAATTATCCCTGGTTGTCCATCCACATCCGTGATCCTATGATGAAAGAAAGAAGTGGAATATTTAGGGCATGGAATCTATAAGAAACTCCATGGACCCAAGAGATAAAGAAAAACATGAGAAAGAACATGAAGTTTCCAAGAAAGAAAGAGAAGCCAAAACAACCAGTGTTTGTATCAAGAATCACAATATTACCAGCCTGATATGAAATCACTAAAAGAAATCAAGAAAAGGAATTTAAAGTTGTGTTGAATAACAATGTATATGAATGAAAGCATCGCAAGATCCAGAACTAGAGGTTCTCCCAGATGGAGGGAGAAGACTATGATGAATATGTTCTCCAGTAAACCAGACATACCTCTACATGAGTCATTATATCATCCACAATATCCATGGTTTGGAGTTCTACATCAGATGAATGCAAAGATTGTTCTCCAGAGAAATTGAACAAAGAGTGTATGAATAGAAACCTCAAGGCTTTGAGGTATGCCAAATACCAAAAAGAGACCCTTATATGCAGATGTAAGAAGACAACTTGGTGGACAACCTCCAATGCACAACATAAGTGTGATGAAGACTTTCTATAACACAGATATTGTATCAGAATGGTTACTCAGAAGCTCAGGATGATGGATCTCTAATCCATGACAAAATCTCATGATGGATGAAGAAGTACCACTTGGATATGTTCTAGTTTGACCCTTGCCACAATATTGTGAGCTAGCAGGAACCAAAGAGGAATCTAACAATGATATACTTTATTGATCAGAGCTATATGAAGCCTTCAGAGAAAACCAGTGTTCCAGAAAAATCGAAGTACATTTGAGATCAAGAGTTAAATTCTCCATGATGAAGTCGAGAAAGGAAAAAAGTGGCTCTCCAATACATATCTCCACACATGAGTAGATAAGCAGACATTTTGGTAAATCTTCTGGCCAAGATGAAAGATTTTACGTACTCAAGTTGGATCTCGTGGAGACGAATTCCATATTGAAAAAGGAAGAGATGACTCCCAGGTTGGGAGGGAGCACTGATGTGTTATTGATTTATGGACAATCATTTTTCAGTTCGAAAAATGGTCCAGGATGAGTAGTTCCTTTTTAGTTCGGAAAGTGGTTTGAGATTTCTAACGGATAGGCATTTTCTAGTTTGGAAAATGGTCCAGATCGAACAGTCATATTCGTAATGAAAATGGTTCGATGGATTGTTGATGTACCATATATAGCGATTTCCCATTGCGGTTAACATGGGGAATGGTCTAGGGTAGTCTCTCTTCTTAAGCGTTACTCAAGAAGATTGGCCTGCCTCGTCGAACATTCATTCTTTTGAAGCTCACAGTTGTGAGCAGCTTCGAAGAATGTTTCGTTTTGGAGGTTGGTGCAGGACAGTCATTTCTTTTGGAAATGGTCTGGATAGTGATTCCTTATGGCATATTCATTCTCTCCAGGTTGCACTTTGTTTAGTGTCGGAGGAATGGCCCAGGGTGGGGAATGGTACAGGTTTAGCAATCAGGGAGAGACATTCCTTAGAGTAGACTCATTCTCTCCATGTTTCACTTTGTTTAGTGTTGAAGGAATAACCCAAGGTGGGGAATGGTCCAAGCTCATTAATCAGGACAAATATTCTTTCTTGCTTGAGAAGAATAGTCCATATAGCTCATATTGATGTTTGACTTTCTGAGGGAAAATTCTCTTCCAAGATCTCATAGATGTGAGTGGAAGAATGGCCCAGATGATTAAGTTTATATCATAACAATGTTTTTTGTGCAGGTTGATATCATATGATTGTTATGGAGACTGTATGTCTCTAGAAAGTAGATATATGATACTGTGGTGCATGTGTTCCAATGATTGTGACTATACGTCACGGATCAAGTATCTGTGTGCTACTTGGTGTGGGAACGCACCACTGGATTGTAGTTGTGTACTACTATGGATAGAAACAATTGTTTTCTATTGAATGATATTGTTCTAATTGCCTTGAAGACTATCAGCAGTGTTGGAAAAGATTATCAACTAGATGGATGATCAATGGACATAGATTTCCCAGATGGAAAATGGTCAAGGACATTTATTCCTCTAGGACATATGTCCAGATTAGAAGAATGCTTCTTGTGTCACTCTATGGAGTGAGTAAATTATCCAGCATCATGTATGATTACTCAGATGGAGTATGGTTTCATGAGATGATGCAGTTGATGACATTGATAGTGATGGTGCTCATGATCTAATCATGATATAGTCTATACGACTATGTTGATGCTACCGGTTGAATGGCATGTTTGTGCTCAAGACCATTACCTTCAATACCTCCCTAGCTAGGAGGGAGTGTTGATATTATGGTAGTTGTGGGAGGTATTTACCTCCACGTGTAAACCTAATGAGAATAGAATATTCTAGGAAGAAAGAAGAAACCCTAATGAGTTGGCTAATAACCCTAGAAGACAATTCAGCTCAAGAGAATAACTTGTATTAGGTTATTAGCCTCCAAGAGAAGAAGTCGGCTAGAAGAAATATTATATACTAAAGAATTAGTACCCATAGTGAGAAGTTGGCCCTGACAATCTGCCAGGTTTAGTATAAATATAGGAGGCCAGTCTTCATTATGGCCAACATTCTCAGAACTATAGAGCACACTTGTGCGCACTGCAGTTGGGTAGTTTTGTGTGCAAGTCTGGAGTAGAGTTGTTGTTGTAGCTCCTGCAGCTAGAAGATTTGTTATGTCTTTGAATATCTCTTGGTTATGGTTTGGACTATCTGATTATCTCTTGTTTGCTGCACTATCCTAGGAGAAAGGTGTGGTACCCTTTATTTAGATATCTAGCCTAGGGTTTGCCTACGGAGTGATTCTCTGTCAAGGTTAAGGTGCTCGAAGGGTGGCTTCAGCCTATGGTTAGCTGACAATAGTGATATTGTCTATGGTAAAACAAGCACATCCATCATATTCTAACAACTGGACCTAGGACTTATACGTCCAAGTGTATCGCCTTGGAGTGCTCCTATTAACTTCATATGGAAGAAGGATGGGTTGTGGAGACTTTGCTTAACTACTGTTGAGTATTCCTCGACGACATTTTTATATTTTCTCGGATGAAGAAAGATCAATAAGAACTTTTACGCTTGGTACTACAGTGTTGTGAGAGAACAAATTATGGGAAGCAGTCTCAAATCTATCAAGGATTCATTCCTTAGGGCATGTTATCTCTAGAAAAGGCATCATTGTGGATCCAGTTATGGTAGAGTTTATTATGGAGTGGCATGTGTCGATGAATGTCCTAGAAGTGCGTAGCTTCATGGGATTAGTAGGATATTGTTGATACTGAGAGGGGGGTGAATTAGTATCAAGTACAATTTAAAACATTTTTCAACTTATACTTAAACCATTCAATTATATCCAATGAGTAATGAACAATAGTATAAGAGTTACACCAATACACCACAATACACCATGCACAATATATGAGAAATAATCAATAGTTATTGTTCAAGGGAAGTAATGACTTCCAAAGGTAGCTACAGCTTCCAAATGTAAAGGGAGGGATAAACCTCCAAGAGGAATATACAATCCTCCAATATCAAGAGATATTTGAACTCCCCATCCTTTCCCCTTCCTTCCACCCAAGAATATATGAGAGATAATAAAACTTTACATTAAATCATCACCATCAACCAATCATCACATAGAACCTGATAATGCTTTCAGATACTTCTTCAATCTCTGCAATTCTTCAATTATTGGAGTACTATGATCCTACAGATAATATTACTCAATGTATTATCTGAAACTCCTCCAATTTTCACTCCTTGAATCCTCCCCACAAAGAATTTATAGAGAGAATGGTAGACCTTGTTCAATTATGGTTTATTCATGATACCAAACTTGTACAAAACGCCTCGCGCTCAATATTTAACATCAGATTCTACAACTCGAACACAAGAAACTAAAATCCATACTATTTCCAATGAAAATTTTCCCACTTCATTTGGATTCTCAATGAAGAAGTTATGACTGTTTTACCCAGAACACCTCTTTATTGACTAGCTTTAGGACTGATCACAAACCCTATATTCCACAGAGTGTGTCTCCATAATTATAGCGAATAAAGAGCTGAAAATTTTACCACAAGTACCTTGATATGTCTTCGCAATACCATAGCAAGTTCACCATATAAATCGTTCTAGAAATTTTTTTATAGCAAAAATGGTAAGATGACCTGAAAATAACATACCTTAGAACACATCACCAAAATACTTCATCCTCCCTTGAAATCCGGCCTTCTTTGCTTCTGATTTCCTATGAAATCCGACTTGTATATAAAATGAATGTATAATGATATTTATTTATACCATTTATGTCACTTCCTTTTAACATTAGGACTGACCTGACAATTTCTTATTTTGTAATTCTTTTCTTTAATTATCTTCAGGGCCTACATGTACTTCTTTCTTCAATTCACTTTGTCATCTTCAAAAATTTATTTCTCCTCAACCATAAGGATCCATGTGGCGTGCCACATACCACCGGAAACAACATGATGTATACTATCCGTCCATGGGTCTTGTATCTACATGTGCATTTTCCTTCATGTCCAAATACCTTCATCAATCTTGCGGTCCAAAACCCATGACTAGGGTTGACATCAATGACAACAACCAATCTTCCAACAATCTCCCCCTTTGTCATTGATGGAAACACTCATGCTCCCCTATCATCATGATCCCAATTTCTCTCACCCTTTGACATCAATGGAAAAGGGTAGGGCTTCTCCCCCTGAGTTTAATGGCAAAAGGTAACTCTCTTCTTTGGGGTTGCTCCCCCTAAACATATGGCACTCAATAATACTTCATTCTTATTTTTGGTCTTTGAGACTTTTTCTTCCTTGGAATCATTTTGTGTGGATTTTGTCTTCTCTCTCTTCTTCATGTATAGGATGTACATGTTGTTCAGTCTTCTTGTTGTAGTTGCAACCAATCTTCCTGAGTTATTTTCTCTGATTTTACATTTTCGGGAGTCAAACGTAAGATTTTATCCTTGATCACACATTTTACTAACACTGAGTAGATTATGCTTCAAGTCTTCAACCAATAGGACATGCTTTTCTTTTACATTTTTTCTTCCAAGTTCTACTACACCTTCTCCAAGCATTTTGGTAGATGAGTCATCTCCAAATGAAACATTGCCACCCTTTCTCTTCTAGCTGATGAATTTGTCTTGATCCTAGGTCATGTGTGAAGAACATCAATTGTCTATGTACCATTCATCTTCTTCTTTACATTCTTCAGCGATCACTACTATTTGACAATATTCATTGTTTGGAATTTCTTTCCTTCTCCATACTATGGTTGGCATAGGGACATATTCATTCATATATCTGCAATCTCGTGCTTTGTGACCAAGATAATTACATTTGTAGCATGCAATATTTTTGTCCATCAATGGGGGAAATGAATTATAACTTATGTTGACAAATACACGATTATTTCCATATCTTCTATTTACACCATTCATGTTTCTTATGTATGTGTTCCTTTCATTGATTCTGCAATTAATTTCCTTATTTCCAAATTTTTTGCAAGTATAACAATGACCAAGAAAGAAATTTTGATACCTTGGAGTAAGTGGGCTTCTTTGTGATGTAGTCCATCTGGGTTCATGATCTATTCTTTTGTGGTTTCCTTCATACTGATTGAAACTTCTTTGATTCCTAAAGGTAGGAGGTCTTCTTGGATATTCATCTCTTTTTTAATCATTCCTTCTTTCTGGTATCCTGGTCCACTTCTCATCAACTGTCTATGTAGCTCTTTCTTCAACCTTCTTGTTGGTATTTTCATCTTCTTTGTATGAAGTTTCACACATGCATCCAAGATGTGTTAAGTCTTTTGGCACTTGAGAGTTTCTTAATCTCTTCCTCAATGAGACAACTTCTTGTTCAAGTTTCTCACAATCTTATTCTTTCTTCATCATTTGGACATTCCTTACTTCTCCTATTCTTGTTTCTTCTTCGAGTAGATTTTTCAAGGAAATGGTTTCTTCTCTTAGTTTATGAAAGTCTTCTAATTGTTTCTTCAAGCTTACAATTGTCTTTTCACAACTACCCAATTCACTTTTTAGTTTTCTTTGCATGTCTTTGAGCTTGCTATTTTCAATCTCAACATGCTTCAATTTTTTAAGATTCTCATCTTCTTGTTGAATAGTTTTTTCTTCATGATTTTATTCTTCTTCATTTGAATTTTCTTCTTCAGTGTCATTTCTTTCAATCCTTGGATGAGGACATTCAAATTCAACATGACCTACTCCTTCACAATTAAAGCAAAAGAACTGACCTCTATTTTCTTCTTTGAAATCTGAGATGTTGTAATTTGCTTCAACTTCTTCTTCTTCCCTTACATAAAGGTCTTGTAGCTTGTCCCAAAGCTATTTTGATGATGCACATGATCCCACCTTGGATTTCACTGAATTTGTCAATCCATCTAGGATGATATCTATTGCCAATTTGTTGTTCCTTTTTGCTTCCTTTTGAGCCGGAGTCTTTGGTTTCTTCAAAGAATTGTATCTTGAAGCAACTGAGAACCAAACATCTACCCCAAGATATTTCAAGTAAGTTTCCATTCTATTACTCTAGTATTCAAAATTGCTTCCATCAAATGGTGGAATCCCATTTGGAATTTTGTCTTCAATTTCTTCTTAGGATATTCCTTCCAGTGGTTAAACTGTACTGAAGGTAACCCTCTCTGATACCAATTGTTGATACTGAGAGGGGAGTGAATCAGTATCAAGTACAATTTAAAACATTTTTCAACTTATACTTAAACCATTCAATTATATCCAATGAGAAATGAACAATAGTATAAGATTTACACGAATACACCACAATACACCATGCACAATATATGAAAAATAATCAATAGTTATTGTTCAAGGGAAGTAATGACTTCCAAAGGTAGCTACATCTTCCAAATGTAAAGGGAGGGATAAAACTACAAGAGGAAGATACAATCCTCCAATATAAAGAGAGAGTTGAACTCTCCATCCTTGCCCCTTCCTTCCACCCAATAATATATGAGAGATAATAAAACTTTACATTAAATCATCACCATCAACCAATCATCACATACAACCTGATAATGCTTCCTGAGACTTCTTCAATTTCTGCAATTATTCAATTCTTGGAGTAATCTGATCCTATAGATAATATTACTCAATGTATTCCTTGAAACTCCTCCAAGTTTCACTCCTTGAATCTTCCCCAAAAAGAATTTATAGAGAGAATGGTAGACCTTGTTCAATTTTGGTTTATTCAGTAGACCGAACTTGTACAGAATGCCCCACACTCAATATTTAACATCATATTCTAAAACTCACATACCATAAACTATAGTTTGTACTCTTTCCAATGAAATTTTTCCCACATCATTTGGATTCTCGATGAAGAAGTTATGATTGTTTTACTCGGAACACCTATTTATTGACTAGCTTCAGGACTGATCACAAACCCTATATTCCACAGAGTGTATCTCCATAGTTATAGGAAATCAAGAGATGAAACTTTTACCACAGGTACCTTGATATGTCTTCTCAATACCATATCAATTTCACCATCTGAATCATTCTAGAAAAAAAGTTATAGAAAAAATGGTAAGGTGACCTGGAAATAACATACCTTAGAACACATCACCAAAAGACTTCATCCTCCCTTGAAATCCGGCCTTCTTTACTTCTGATTTCCTCAGAAATTTGACTTGTATATAAAATTAATGTATAATGATATTCATTTATACCATTTATGTCACTTCCTTTTAACATTAGGGCCGACCTGACAATTTCTTATTTTGTAATTATTTTATTTAATTATCTTCAGGGCCTACATGTACTTCTTTCTTCAATTCACTTTGTCATCTTCAAAAATTCATTTCTCCTCAACCATGAGGATCCATGTGACGTGATACATACCACCGGAAACAATATGATGTATACTATCCATCCATGGGTCTTGTATCTACATGTGGATTTTCCTTCATGTCCAAATACCTTCATCAATCTTGCGGTCCAAAACCCATGACTAGGGTTGACATCAATGTCAAAAACAATATTCCAACAATTATCAATGGTTCGTCAAGGGTTTTTCGAACATAACACTCCGATTACAGAATTGTAGAAGAAGAATCAAAATTTTGCATGGACCGAGAAATGCCCGGAAGCATTTCGAAGGCTCAAGGAGATGTTGACGACAACGCTAATACTAAAATTCCCTTACATGGAAGAGGAATTCTTGGTATGCACTGACGCATCCAAGGAAGGCTTAGGCAGATCCTTGATGAAAGAAGGTCAAGTGATCACTTACATCTCAAGGAAGTTAGGAAATCATGAGAAGAACTACGTGGCACACGATTTGGATTTTTTAGCCATCATGTGAGCCCTGAGAGTGTGGAGACACTACCTGATTGGATGAAAATTCGAACTAAAAGTGGACCACTGTGGTTTAAAACACCTTTTTACGCAAAATGACTTGAACGCGTGGCAAAGGTGTTGGTCAAAATTGCTTATCAATTACGATTTTGAGATTTCCTACTTAAAAGGAACAATGGACAGAGTGGAAAACGCGTTGAGTCAGATACCACTCATATTTCCATTGATACCTCTTTAAATGAATCTACGTGAAGGGATTCTAACTATAGCGCAACGATGGCTGGTATAAAGAGGGTAAGGAATTTTTCAGGCAAGACACCATGTTGGTACCAAAATGGAGGGATATATTGTGGACAACGATGGATATTTGAGATATATTAACTGGATTTACTTGTATCCCAACACTGAATTGAGAATTTTTGGTCTTATACGAAGCTCGTACAACAATGTACATGGCTCATCCAGGAGTCATAAAGATGAGGACTGACCTTAAGCCCTTATTCTTCTAGAAGGGATAAAGGTGGGAATTCGTCAATTGCGTGGCAATGTGTCTAGAAGGTCTGCGGGTTAAGGTTGAACATAGACATCCAATAGGATTTCTACGACCACACACCATTCTGAAATCGACATGGGAGGTCATTTCGATGGACTTCATTGTTGAATTGTCATTGATGGCAAGGAGGCACGACCCAATTTTCGTGACAGTTGACACTCTGACGAAGAGTTCACGTTTTTTCCCTATGTGTACGACGCATCAGGAGCCAAGTATAGCTAGAGATTATATCATCAAGATGTTGAGACTTCCAGATGTACCAAAGGAATCATATCCGATAAGGGATTCAATGTTTGCGATTTTGTATGAGTTTCCCAAGAGGCCTTGGGAACACCACTGAACTTTAATAAAACATATCCTTGAGATAGACAAGATGACCGAAGGAATGAACCAATTTGGGAAGGTTGTGTTGGACCAACAGAAACATTGGGAGTAGTTATGGCTGCTAGCTGAGTTTGCATGCAACAACAACCATCAAAGCATCATTAAGATGGTGCCATTTGAGTTCTTTATGGGTGACCATTCTGGATGCCTTTGAGTTGGGATCAACTCAAGGATGGGGTCTTGATAGGACCAGAAGAAATACAAGAATTGAAGGAAAAATTACAAACAATATGAAAAGGGATGGAAGAATCACAGGATCGGTATAAGGATTTGTCGATGTGCATTGTATTGACCATAATGATGAAGGGCCTAAGGGATAGTTGTGCCTCATTCTTTTAGGTGTTGCATGATGTTTATATTTTTTCCATGTGTGAATTTAGTTGAATGATCTTGTTGGTCCTAAAGTCTACACCTGACTGCTAAAGGGAAAATCTAGGCCACCTATTAGATTAGAATGGTTGTTTCTTTTAATTTTTTGTTGGTTGGTCAGAGGGTTGTTCTATCAATACAAAAGCAAGGTTGTGTTGGAAAAATGATATGGATAAGGGTCCTCATTGGCTGGTGGCACACTAATGACAGACCAGTGAAATAGAAAACAAAGGGAAACAACATACTACTCGATGAATAATCTGCTGCAAGAAGTTCAATACTTAAAATATCATTTCAAGACATTAAACATGTATCAAAAAAACAATTACTCCCATAGGTTGCAATAAAAGCAAATCTTCACCAAAGCATTAGTTGTTTGACAGGTTCCATATCAGTAAAAATAAGTTATACAATAGTTGAAATGAAATAAAATGTATGTTGCACAAATCAAAAACTTTATTCAAGATAAGAACAAAAACACATGAAGATTTCAACGAAACACTGTCATCAAGAGTATGTTCACTAGGTAGAGAGATTTAATCCATGCATAGAACAGGTCCAACTAGTCTGATGTAGTGTTATTCTTTCCCAAAAATCTGACCCTCTAAACATTCAAAGACCCCCTATTTAACAGAGTTGCAGAGGTTCTCGTCCTTAGGGGACTGAGACCTAATTTTAGGTGATTGTTTGTAAAAACAATTATTAACTTGACTGTGACACTAGAATTAATCTAATCTAAGAAAATGTTGGAATTAATCAATCAAAAACTACTACTGTCTCTAAGATAGAACTAATGCATGCGCTGGAGGAACTGAATTGGCAGAAAATATGCCTCGGAGTGGTAGAGCAGAGCTCTGTGTTGAGTAATGGCATGTTTGTGAGTTGTTGGAGGCCACTGGAGACAACTGTCTACATGAGTAGATCTCTGCTTGAGGAAGAGGTATTTTTTTGAAGTGTTATGGAACCAATCTTCATCGACCTGTGACTGAGACTTAACTCTTTGTCTGTGTATGAGATTTCGGAAGCTAAGCGCACTTTGTCTTGACTGTTGTTGACCCTTCACCTCCCTTTCACTGTGATGAATTAGTTGTGAAAAAGAAGACATGGAGGTGGGTGTCCAATAGGAAGACAAGATGCGTGAAGGTGGATAACGTGGATGTAGATGAAGTGGAGGTGACAGGCGTGAGTGGAGGATAGATGGCACGCAGCGAGAGGGGAGGTATTGAGAGCTAATTTGATAGGATTTCAGAGGCGGGATTAGGCAGTAAGCAGATTAGAGAAGGGGGGGTCTGAAATCCTGAGGAGTCTCCATGTTAGGTAGGGCCCGCGGTGGGGAAACCACTTTAACATACCCCCCCNAAGGTAGAATGGTTGGGGGGGTCTAAGATGCGATAAGGAATGTTGATCTGGAGGAAGGGGATGTCACTGAGGCAATCAACGCGAGAGTTAGGCGGGGAACAGGTGGCAAAAGTTGAGCAGTAGCAGGAGTGTGAGTGGAGGTGAGAGGAGGTGATGTGGAGTAGGTGACGTGTAAGGGGGAGGTGACGACAAGAAGACTAGTCAGAGAGGGTGACGTGTAATGAGGGATACAGGTGTCGAGTCGGGAGAGGGGTGGTATGTACGAGGGAGTGTGAGAGGAAGTGAATGGAGGTGACGAGATGACTGATGTCATACAAGCAGGTGATTTCAGAATTTGTCGAGGGTGTTTTGGGTCCACACCGCTCCTGCCCCCGCAATCCCCCACAAGATGCAATGTATCCTTCCAACAATACCATGGTTCCAATTGCAGGATCGCTTTGGAAAATTAACGTTCGAGAAGTTTATGTCCTGCAATGAAGTGTGGTCCTCGATCTGATTAAAATCTGTGATCCAGGTGATATTTACCTGTTGCAAGGATCAACGGTTCTTGTTGATTTGAGATCAATGGTCCAGATCAGCTTCGGGAGTTTTTGAATGTTGTGCTTAGAAATCTCCCTGAGGAAAATTGCTGAAGTGAATGATCTGCCTCCACGTGTCCTTGCTGATGAACGATCTAGATTCACTTCGAGAGTTCGAGCTTCAGGATTTTCGAATGTTGTGCTTGGAATTATCCCAGAAGAAAATTGTCGAAGTGAATGATATGCCTCCACATGTCCTTGTTGCTGAATGGTCCAGATTCACTTTGGGACTTCGGGTGTCAGGCATTTCGAGAGTTTATGAATGTTGTGCTCGAAAATATCATGGAGTGGTATAGGCTACAAAGTGACATGGTGGCCTAATGTCATATGATGTCATGGTTGATGATGTGTCATAGAAATAAGGGTGAGACGTGTCACATGGAAATGGGTGAACGACACAACCAAATGACCTGGACTGTGTGCCACGTGTCATGACTGATGAGTTTGCCACGTTTCATGACTAATGAGTGTGCCACGTGTCATGACTGATGAGTGTCATGTGTCATGATTGATGAGTGCCACGTGCTTCGACACTTCAAGCTTCGACAGTTTTGGACTGTGAGGCATGAAGTTCTCCCGAAGTAGTATGGGCCCGAAGTGACATGGTAGTCTCTCGTTACTTCAAGACATCGACAGTTCGAAACTTTGGCTCTTTCGCAGTTCATAACTTTGGCTTTTCAAATCTTCGGGACTTTGTCTCTTCGGCTCTTCGGGACTTAGTCTCTTCAGTATTTCATCTCTTCGGCTCTTTGGCTCTTCGACTCTTCGGTATTTCAGCTCTTCGACTCTTTGGCTCTTCGACTCTTCGGGACTTCAGCTCTTCGTCTCTTCGAGACTTTGGCTCTTTGGGACTTCGACTCTTCGGCTCTTTGGGACTTCGACTCTTCTTCTCTTTGGGACTTCGACTCTTCGTGGCTTCGGCTCTTTGACTCTTCGGTTCTTCGAGACTTCGAGTAATTCTTGATGTTAAACCCTGCGTTATTTCGACACTCCCAATGCATGAAAATCGTCGATTTGATTGGCCTAATGGATCTCCACCATCGAAATTCAACCTGTCTGTTCCCACAATCTAAGTCTGAAATTGACTGCTCTGGATTGTTGTGTTTGTCCAAGGACATTTCTTGTGCATACAAAAAAGTATTGGTCGACATGCGGTGAGCTCAATCAATGGAAAACATGATGACAAGCATTCTGAACAAAATATGACATGTACTTATCCTTCAATAAACAATAGAAAAAAAAATGCTCAAAGACTCAATCAAGAAAGAAACGGATAAGAAACAAGTCACTCACTAATGGGAAACTGACTTAATCAACCTGAAGAGGAAAAATTTGAAGAAGGCATAGGGAAAGGAGAGAGGAGAGGTAGGGGTGTAGACCTAAGTCACAACATTGGATCTAATTGGGGATAGATTGTTCCTATGAGGTGATAAGAACTGTAGATCAGTGCCTTGAGATTAGATAAATTCTCTTACCTTCCATTTCTTACTTCTGTTTCTATCTTCCAGCACTGTGTATTTGTTATTGTCCGTCAACCATGCATTTTATTGAATTAAAAACTGAGACAACACCCCAGTGCCTTGTTAGGATATGGAGTCTCTACTAAAACTTGAAACTACAGCTAAACCCCAGTGCCTTGTTGGGCTATGGAGTCTCTTATTCAGCAAGCTACTGAAAACCAACACATTGAAAAACAATATGCGAACTAAAAATTAAATGTGCTCGAACTACAAGCTTATTCTCTTACTACCTACTCTATTCAACTGAAAACCAACTCAATCATGTGTAATTCCACTTCCAATGAAACCAAGAAAATATTTGACTGAGAAAAATAACTCTGTGCAAGTCACTATTGTTGATGTTTAGACAACATCGGGAAGACATTCTCTAATGATAATAATTAATAATATAATTATTATTGATTATTAAATATAATATATAATAAGTAAATGATAATAATAAATAGTTATTGATTATTCAAGGGACACATCCTTTCATGGATGGTCACCTTATGTTCCCTATATATTGAACAATCATTATTGTAATAATATATCGAATATCTCTCATATCTCATATGAATAAAAACCAACATGGTATCAGAGTAGGACTGGGCTCGACTCCTTCACGGGAGGGCCCAGGAAAATGAGAGATAGCTTGCTATGATACATAGCAGCAGGTTAATGTACAACTCTCTACGTCATATACAAATATCAGATATCTTTCCAATGGCTCGTTGAAACCCTTGGCCACATCCAGAATATTCCACATGAACAACTCAATCGTCAGGTTCATGATATCCTTGGCTTTAAAGAGAGGACACTGCCATGCAAGGTGAGTGTTTTTATCCCTAGTCAATGATGCCAATAATATAACTTAAAGAAAAATTGCTTGCTTGGATTTAGTTGTTCTTCTCAAAATCGATGGGTTTGAGAGGCACGTCGCAAGTAAGTGGAGTGATTTCACAAACTCACTGAGTTCAAGTAATTGCAAACTGTTGTGCTTCAGTTCACCATTTTGCAAACCACATGTGCATGAGTACTTTGATTGAGAGATGGTGGCTTTCAAATCTAGTTGTGATCCAATGGAAAACAAGATTTGAACAACAACAGATTATAAAAATGAATATTTGTCACGAGAGAGACATGATCATGAGATTGTGTCAAGTCGTTTGGAACCCTGGATGATCCATGCTGTAATATTACCAACATATATGTGAAACTATTGGTTGTCAATGCAGTGACCATTCATTGTTATTAATATTTGCATCCAGAATTGTGAAACTTTCGAGGGTAGACGTAATTTTATTTCTTGATCATTGGTAAGGCATTGAAAGTGATCGCTAATGAGACTCTATTCGGAAGGAGTCATCCTTGGAATTAATGGAACATCAACGTTACCCAAATAGTTTTGACACCAAGGATTTTTGTTCGTTTTAACATCTACATCTTGTTGGAAGAATAAGGAGACTTCTTTAGGTAAATGAATACCATCGAAAGATGGGACTGTCGCCTCATGCCCTTGATCAACAACATGGCCTCGAAGGGTCATCTACGAGAAGTTTATGGCAATCATCTTGGAAATTTTGATGTCTGAGGCAGCATCATGAAATATTCTCCCTGGAAGGTCCTGTATAGACTAGTAGAAGGGAATGTAGAATTCATCCGACGTGCCTCAAATTGTTAGATGAAGGAACCAAGACATTGGTTCCATGATGGAACCTCAATATATCAAGTATGGTCCAAGATGACTTAGCATGATCAACATTTACCTATGCTTCTGTGGACAGATGCATCCATGACTGTAGTGTATGTTCGGAACAAAAGTCCTCATAAGACTTTAAGGAACATGACTCCCGAGGAGGCCTTCACCGGAGTGAAGCCTGAGCTTGGACACTTCAAGATATTTGGGTGTTCATTATACATTCATATACCCAAATAGAAAAGAACCAAGCTAAACCCTTCATGAAGAAAG
The DNA here is from genome assembly GCA_009831015.1 of Picea engelmannii. Classification (NCBI taxonomy): domain Eukaryota; kingdom Viridiplantae; phylum Streptophyta; class Pinopsida; order Pinales; family Pinaceae; genus Picea; species Picea engelmannii. The sequence goes on from ML781827.1 coordinate 154,337, forward strand.
GATACATTTGTGGGGTACAGTGAGTCTTCAAAGGCATATTGAATCTACATCCCTGGTCAGAGACAGATTGAGGTGAGCAAAGATGTTACCTTTGAGGAGGAGGTAGCCTTCATGATATCTAGAGGGTCTCACATGGATATTGATAGTGAGAAACAAGAAGAGATGGTTCCTTCTCCCCCCCACCATCCAACAGTTCAGAGGGAGACAATTGAGCCTATTGATCCCATTGATCTTGTACCTCCAGTTAATGTTCCCAGAGATATTGTAGTACGTCATAAGAGACCTACATGGGCTCGTCAGACTCTGCAGGAGGTAGAAGGACATGTAGCTCCTCATGGTACCTTCCAAGAGAGAAAGAGACCTTAGAGATATTCATGCTATGCCACAGTTATGAGCCACATAATTCATTTTAATCCTTCATGTTATGAGGAGGCAAATAGTCATGTAGTATGTAGAGATGTCATGATGGAGGAGTATCAATCCATCGTGAAGAATGATGTGTGGGATATTGTTTCGAGACCTGAAGGGAAGTCTATAGTGACTTCCAAATGGATCTACAAGATCAAACACACAGTTTATGTGAGCATCGAGAGGCACAAAATGAGATTTGTTTCTAGAGGTTTCTCTCAGGCGGAGGGAATAGATTATGAAGAGAGGTTTGCTTATGTTTCTCGATACACTTCTATCCATACGATTATTTCCTTTGCAATATCCATGGATTGGAGACTACATCAGATGGATGTAAAGCCAACCTTTCTCAATGGAGATATTAAGGAATAAGTATACATCGAGCAACAAGATGCTTTCATGATACATGAGAAGGAGTCTCATGTGTGAAGGTTGAAGATGGCCTTGTATGGAATCAAGCAACCACCTCGAGCTTGGTATGCAAGGATTGATGGACACCTGATGATTTTTGGGCTTCAACAAAGTGTTTTTTATCCTAGCCTGTACTACAATATTTTTAATGGTCAATCCCTGATTCTGGTCCTCTATGTTGATGATTTATTCCTCACCGGTACAGAGAGCCTTATTATTGAATGCAAGTATGTGTTGGCCTCTGAGTTAAAGATGAAGTACCTTGGTATGATGCACTACTTCTTGGGACTAGAGGTGTGGCAGAGAACTGATGAGATCTTCCTAAGTCATGGGAAGTACACATTTGAGATATTCAAGAAGTTTAAGATATTGAACTTGAAGCCCTTGACTACACCAATGATGATGAATCTGATGAAACTAAGTGTGTCTTCATCCGATTATGATGAAATTGATCTGACTCTGTATAGATAGTTGGTTAGATAACTGATGTATCTGGTTAACACCAGACCAAATAATTGCTATGCAGTGAGTGCACTTAGCCAGTTTATAAGTCAGTTGAGATAGACACACTAGATTGTTGTGAAGCATGTGTTGAGATACTTGTGAGGCACAATTCAACATGGTTTGAGATATACTTCCAGTATTGATATGATATGGCAGGAATATATTAACTCTTATCGAGCATGGAGCGCAGTGGAAAGAAAGAGCACCTTCAGGTGTTGCTTCATTTTGGTATCTTCCATGGTTTCCTGGTGTAGCAGGAAACAAAATTTTATGGCTTTAAGCACAATAGAAGAAGAGTACATTGCATTAAGTATGACAGTCCGTGAAGTAGTGTGTCTTCACAAGCTCCTTGCATATTTATTCGAACATGTGCTGGATTCCACCATTATTCATTATGGTAACCAAAGTTGTGTGAAGATCTCTGATAATCCAGTGTTTCATGAAAAATTGAACAACATTGAGATCAAGTACCATTACATCCGAAACATGGTGCAAAGGAAGGAAGTATTGGTGCAATACCTTCCTACAGATGAGCAAGTTGTTGATGTTCTTACCAAACCAAGACGAAGTTCAAGTATTTTCGTGACAGAATTGGCATGGCAGAGAATGCCTCCCTCGCAAAGAGGGAGTGTTGATGTTTGCAGCTTCGTGAGACATTCTACAGATCGTACTACTCTGTGACTGAGTTGAGTTGATCTGTGATGATACTTATCCGAGAAGGGATAAGTGGGGCACTTATCTGAGAAGGGATAAGTGGGGCACTTATCTGAGAAGGGATAAGTGTGATTGGGATTATAACCCAACATCCCATGTGGAGAGAACATGAGGACATATAAATGGAGTTGACCCTTGACGTCATACACTATGGGAGTTGACCCTAGTGTTACTAGAGGGTGTAGCCTCTAGAAGTCCACATGGAGTTCCATGTGTGACAAACTTTCTCCAGATCGTACTCTTCTATGAATTGAGTTGAGTTGATCTGTGAGGACACTTATCTGAGAAGGGATAAGTGGGGCACTTATTCGAGAAGGGATAAGTGTGGTTGGACTTATAACCCAATGTCCCTTGTGGAGAGAACATGAGGACATGTCCCATGAGGACCCTAGTGTTTCTAGAAGGTGTAGCCTTTAGAAGTCCACATGGAGTGCCATGTGTGACAAACTTTCTCCAGATCGTACTCCTCTCTGAATTGAGTTGAGTTGATATGCGAGGATACTTATTCGAGAAGGAATAAGTACATTTTGGATTATATCAATTGTCCCATGTAGAGAGAACATGAGGAAATGTCAAGGGAGTTGACCCTTGATGTCTCACACTATGGGGAATTGACCCTAAGTGTTCCTACAAGGATTAGCCTCTAGAAGTCCACATGGGAGTGTCATGTGTGACAAATATTTTACTACTATGGTGGTTTTGTACCACTAGAGGAGACTGCATGTCTCTGGACAGTAGTTGTGTACTACTATGGAAAGATACCTCCCTAGCTAAGAGGGGGTGTTGATGTTTCAACATTGGGCGTAACTTCTCCTATATTGGGCTGCAGACCAAGGGAGATAGGATAAATTTATCATAAATATGCACTTGTGGTAAATGGGCCCAGGCGTAGTCCTTCCTTGATCATGACAAGGAATAATATGAACTTGAGGTGCTTGAAGTGTTTTCCATGTGTCAGTTAGCATCAAGCCGACATTCGCTCATAGGTGTGTGATTGTGGTGAAATATCCTGGTGTGGTCTTTGTCCTAGTCATGGTGATTTGACAAGGAATGATAAAGGCTCAAGATGATATGCTATTACAAGCGGAACCAAATGAGCCTAATCTTAGAAAGAGTTAATTGGCTTAGAGGGAGAGTCGCAGAAGGATTTTTTCCTTGGTTCAGGTGGGAGAGAGATGACTCCCAAGATTAACAGACAAGTGTCATGAGTCTAGGGTGAAGTTTGTTTACTTCAAAGACAAGAGTGGCATGTTGCAGAATGTCTCCCTCATTGAGAGAGAGTGTTGATGTTTAGACAACATCGAGAAGACATTCTCTAAAGACAATAATTAATAATATAATTATTATTGATTATTAAATATAGTATATAATAAGTAAATGATAATAATAAATAGTTATTGATTATTCAAGGGACGCATCCTTTCATGGATGGTAACCTTATGTTCCCTATATATTGGACACTCATTATTGTAATAATATATCGAATATCTCTCATATCTCATATGAATAAAAACCAACAACTGTTTAGAATAATCCAAAGAGGATATATCAAATGCGAAAAAAAGTTGGCAAGCATCTAGTACTTATAGTTGCAAATGATGATCATGATAAAACTTCCAACCTTTGGGATTTTGGAAAAATAAGAATCCATCCATCTCGCTATTGGATCTTGAAACTCGTGAAAAGCCTCCTACTGGTTGAGAGGACAAATGTTTTGTGTAAGATATGCATATAGACAAGAGTGAGTTTCTCATGCCCTCATTGAAAAGGTTCATGAAATTCATGTGATTCACAACCATAAAGGGAAGAAAAATACTCTTGATATTGCTCATCTTTTTGTTTGAAATGAACATGTATGTATTCTGCATTGTTGGTTTTTCCTCATTCTAGCTCCAGAATGTCATATTTAGGCTTATAGATTTCTTGTTTCTCAACAATTTTAGAAGGGGAAAAACTTACTCGTGACCTTCAACAACACTTTCCTCATAGTTAATCAAATCTTTATGAGAACATAGAACAATAGATGCATCATAACAATGACTATCTAAGTCACCTAGAATAATACAAGATGTATCCAAAGCCTTGTTATCATCAATTTCAGTATTAATGTAATTCCCAAAATCATTTTTTTGAATAAAAGGATCAGAAGAAGACTCGTATGTAACCGAATCTTCCTCCACTTCCTCAATGGAAAATTCCCCTTTATTTTACTAGAAGAACTAATAAGTGACTGTCGAATATGAGATTCAATTTCTTCAAAGCAGTTCTCAAAAAGTAAATCAGCTAGAAAAAACCTTTTACAATGCTTATTGAATGCAACATGGAACTGTTCCAGGGAGGAGATGCTAGCAGGGGGAAAGGATCGCTACCACTCACGAGCATCTCCCTCTAATGAGTCCATGAACATATTCATTAATACATCTTGATGATGTAGTGCCCACTGATGCATGAGTTTGTTAGAAAAACAGGACCACAGAGCAATAAAATAAAACAAATGCAGAAACAAAACACAGAAGATACACAATACAATAGAGACACAGATTTACGTGGTTCACCCAGTGTGGGCTACGTTCACCAGAGAAATTGCCAGGTCCTTCCTTTATTATTATCCAACAAATGAAGGGATACAACCTACAAAAAAACTCGTTGAAACTTCCTTTTCTTTCTCTCACAGTCTCCTCTCTCATAATACAATCCTCTCCATAATACATAGCCGCAATACATTTCTCTCATAACATAGGGTTTCCTTCTAGGGAAAAAAACCCTAACATAATTTCTACCGTTAGATCTGTGACCTTATAATGAACGGTCCATATTTACAATGAAATTACAATATACATTTACAAGGCAATTTTTCCTTCGGGGGCTTCACCCTCGAACCACCCAGACCCTGCAGAGGGGGTACCCCCCCTCTGCACTCCCCCGCGTGGAAGAGTGTACATACTTTTGGGGTGTAAAGTCTTCATGGGGTATAAACATGGTTGAAAAGAAAGGACCTCTAAATCAGGAACATAATTAGGCTCCACAACCAACAATCTCCCACTTGGAGACTGATCTCAACAACTCCACCGTTGTTGTATGTGATGGACTTTGAACCTTCTTGGACCTGGAAAATTTCTCATCTTCATATTCATTCTTGAAGACCAACTAAAACTAAGCAGGAACTCAGTTTCTCTCTGGTTACTCCCTTTGTTAACATGTCTGCAGGATTCTGGCTAGTGTGTATATTTTCCAACTTCAAATGTCCATCTTCCAAGGAAGATCGTATGAAGTGGTACCTCAACTATATATTCTTAGTCTTTGAATGGAAGGATGAGTTCTTTGCAAGATGAATTTCACTCTCACTGTCACAGTACAACCTGTTATTCTCCTTCTTCTTTCCCAATTCCTCCATAAACCTTTGTAACCAAATCATCTCTTTACTAGCCTCTATAGCAGCAACATACTCTGCCTCTGTTGTTGAAAGTGCAACAACCTTTTGTAATTTTGAAATCCAACTTACGGTTGTTCCACCTATAGTAAAAACATACCCTGTGGTGCTCCTCCTGCTGTCTTTATCACCTACCATATCTGAATCAACATATCCTTGTAGAAAAGTGTTTGAACCTCCAAAACATAATGCATGAGTAGTAGTACCTCTCAAATACATGAGAATCCACTTTACTTCCTCCCAATGTTCTTTACCTGGATTGTTCATATACCTTCTCATAACTCCCATTGCATGTGCAATATCTGATCTTGTGCAAACCATTGCATACATCAAGATGCCAACTATTGATGAATAAGGAACCTTGGACATGTATTATATCTCCTCCTGTGTCTTGGGACACATTTCCTTAGTTAATTTGAAATGGATGGCCAAAGGTGTATTAACTTTAATTCTGCATTCTAAACCTCTCCAACGCCTTCTCTGTGTACTCACCCTGAGACAATGTCAATTTGCGATTTTTTCCATCTCTTGTTATTCTCATGCCAAGGATTTTCTTTCCAGCACCCAAATCCTTCATCGCAAATGAATTGGCTAATTTCTTCTTGAGCATATTTATATATTGCATATTAGACCCTACAACACGCATGTCATCTACATACAATAGCAAGATAATATAGCTTCCATTTTCTAGCCTTTTAAAATAAACACAGTGATCAGAATGACATCTACTATAACCTTGTTCTGTCATAAACCTGTCAAACTTCAAATACCATTGCCTTGGAGCTTTCTTTAGGCCATACAATATCTTCTTCAACCTGCATAACAAATTCTCCTTCCCTTTGACCTCATACCCCTGTGGTTGCTGCATATAAATCTCTTCCTCCAAATCCCCATGGAGAAAAGTTGTTTTTACATCTAATTGTTCAAGATGAAAATCTTCTACTGCCACAAGACTTAAAATAGTCCTAATTGAAGTCATTTTAACAATAGGAGAAAATATTTCATCAAAATCTATACCTTTCTTTTGTGCAAACCCCTTTACAACAAGTCTAGCCTTGTACCACTTTTATCTTCCATCTTCTTCCTTCAACTTGTAAACCCATTTATTCTGCAATGCTCTTTTTCCCGCAGGCAACTGAACCAAGTCCCAAGTCTGGTTATTTTCCAAGGAATCCATTTCATCTTTCATGCCTTTCTCCCACTTCTTTTTGGTGTCTACCTGCATTACCTCTTCATAACATTTTGGTTCACCAGAATCAGTCAACAATAAATAATACAATGAAGGAGAGTATCGTTCAGGGGGTGTACTTAACCTAGTAGATATTCTAACAACACTTGCGGGTGTTTGAGGTACCTTCTGCTCCTGTTGTTTTACATTTTGATTTTCAAGTTTCTTTGGAATTTCTTTTTCAGTGATCTCATCAAGCAATGTGTATTCTTGTTTTTCTTCTTCTTGTTTCTTTCCCTGCAACTGATCTTTGTACATGATCTTCTCATTGAATATGACATCTCTACTCTTAATGATTTTGTTATTTTCATAATCCCATAATCGATAACAAAAATCATTAACACCGTATCCAATAAAGGTACACTTCTTGGATTTAGACTCAAGCTTTCTTCTATTTTCTTTATCAATATGGACAAATGCTTCACAACCAAATGTTTTCAAAAAATAATAGTTTACCTTTTTTCCTGTCCATTCCTCCTCTGGAATTCTACCAGCCAAAGAGCTTGAAGGTCCTCTATTTATTAAGTAAACATCAGTATCTACAACATCTTCCCAGAAATGTAAGGGAAAACCGGCATGAAATCTCATACTCCTTGCACGCTCCATGATTGTCCTGTTCATCCTTTCTAACACACCATTTTATTGTGGTGTTATTGGAACTGTCTTCTCTCTACGAATCCCATGGTATGAACAATAATCATCAAACTCCTTTCTGCAATATTCACCTCCATTATCTTATCTGAGACACTTCAAACTTTTTCCTGTCTCATTCTCAACTAAAGCTTTCCATTTCTTAAAAGTATCAAAAACATCATATTTTTGTCGAATGCAATAAACCCAAGTTTTTCTAGTTGCATC
>ML781827.1:162151-182591 GCA_009831015.1 Picea engelmannii
CCTTAAATCTGGAACATGTCTTACCTCTTTCAACAACCATTGGTTTCCATTGCGTTGCTTTATTTTTACCTTTCCCATTCCAACAATTTTACATGGTGCATCATCACCCAAATGAACCTGTCCAAAATCACCTTGAACATAATATAGAAAATGTTTCCTATGGAGTGTCGCATGAAATGAAGCCCCTGAATCTACTACCCAAGACTCAGAAATATTATCTATAGAAAGAATCAAAGCATCTTGTAACACATCACCTGTTACATTTGCTTCCTGATTTCTCTCATGTTGTCCATCTATTTGTTTCTTTGGAGCTCTACAATCTTTCTTTAGATTTCCTTTCTTCCCACAATTCCAGCACTCTATCTTTCCAAGTTTGGATTTGGATCTGCCCTTCCTAGAATTCCCACGGTTCCCTAAGCCCTTTCCTCTATCATTTTGTCTTCCCCTGTTCTCCGTGTTCAACACATTACCTAATGTCTCACCTGTGCTTTTCCGTCGCATTTCCTCACTAAGGATAACACCAACAACATCATCAAATTTTAAAATATTTGAACCAGAGACAGATTTACTTACATCCATGACCAAGCCATTCTAGCTTTCTGACAACGAGCACAAGATTAGAAGAGCCCTAACCTCATCATCAAAGTCCACTTTTACAGAACTTAGTTGATTAGTAACCGTATTAAATTCATTTAAATGATCTGCAACAGACCCACCTTCTGACATCTTCATATTAAATAATCTCTTCATTAGAAATACCTTATTAGACGCCGAGGGTTTTTCATACAGCTTATCCAGTGCGTCCATCAAATCCTTCATTGTATTTTCTTTCGAAATATTGAAAGCCACCGATGCTGCCAAGCTCAGCCATATCGTTCCTAGAGCCTTTCTATCCATAATCTCCCATTCTTCATCCTTCATGGTCGTCGGCTTCTTTGCTACTCTTCCCAATGGTAGGAATAGATCCTTCTGATATAAATAATCTTCCATCTGCATCTTCCATAACTGGTAGTTTTGTCCATTAAATTTCTCTACCATAAACTTTCCATCTTCCAACATTTCTCCCACTCGAACTGGGAACCCTCTTTTCCTACGAGTTACCTTTCGCACTGATACCATTTGTTAGAAAAATAGGACCGCAGAGAAATAAAATATAACAAATGCGGAAACAAAACACAAAAGATACACAAAACAATAGAGACACAGATTTATGTGGATCACCCAGTGTGAGCTACGTCCACTAGAGAAATTGCCAGGTCTTTCATTTATTATTATCCAGCAAATGAAGGGATACAACCTACAGAAAAACCCGTTGTAACTTCCTCTTCTTTCTCTCACAGTCTCCTCTCTCAGAATACAATCCTCTCCATAATACATAGCCACAATGCATTTCCCTCACAACAGAGGGTTTCCTTCTAGGGCAAAAAACCCTAACATAATTTCTACCGTTAGATCTGCAACCTTATAATGAACGGTCCAGATTTACAATGAAATTACAATATACATTTATAAGGCAATTTTTCCTTCGGGGGCTTCGCCCCCGAACCCCGCAGAGGGGGTACCCCCCCTTTGCACTCGCCCGCGTGGAAGGGTGTACATACTTCTGGGGTGTAAAGTCTTCATGGGGTATAAACATGGCTGAAAAGCAAGGACCTCTGAATCAGGAACATAATCAGGCTCCAAAACCAACAAAGTTCATTAAAATCAACCAAATGCTCAGCAGGGTTGTCATCTCTATGTTCTCTAAATATGGGGAAAAAATCACCCCCCTCATCTATAGTAGGAACAACTGAGAAATTTAATGGAGCAAACCTCCAAGCCAAGATGGCTTCCATCTAAAAATATAACTTCTTAAAAATGTGGAGTCGCCACAGGATTCTTTAACCATGGAGTCATCAGGTGAATGATATGCAGTCTGAATGTGTTTGGTATTTGTTCACCATCAAAGATCAGATATGATCATTGTTTTTCTCCCAGGGAAAGATATTTTGTTACTCCATTCCCCAGCAACAGTGCCAAAAAATGTTGGTCCTAAATTCTACACCTGACTGCTAAAGGGAAAAGTTAGGCCACCTATCAATTTAGAATGGTTTTTTCTTTTAATTTTTTGTTTGTTGGTCAAAGGGTTGTTCTATCAAGACAAAAGTAGGTTTGGGTTGGAAAAATGATATGGATGAGGGTCCCCCTTGGCTGGTGGCACACTAATGACAGACCAGTGAAATAGAAAACAAAGGGAAACAACAAACTATTCGATAGAAGTTCAATACTTAAAATATCATTTCAAGACATTAAACATGTATCAAAAACACAATTACTCCCATAGGTTGCAATAAAAACAAATCTTCACCAAAGCATTAGTTGTTTGACAGGTTGCATATCAGTAAAAATAAGTTATACAATAGCTGAAAAGAAATGAAATGTATGTTGCACAAATCAAAAACTGTATTCAAGATAAGAACAAAAATACATGAAGATTTGAACGAAACACTGTGATCAACAGTATGTTCACCAGGTAGAGAGATTTAATCCATGCATAGAATGGGTCCAACTAGTCTGATGTAGTGCTATTCTTTCCCAAAACTCTGACCCTCTAAACATTCAAAGACCCCTTATTTAACATAGTTGCATAGGTTCTCATCCTTAGGGGACTGAGACCTAATTTTAGGTGATTGTTTGTAAACAAATTTATTAACTTGATTGTGACACTAGACTTAATAAACAAGAGTGGTTCTTATCACACACAGAAGGCCACTTTTATATCTAATCTAAGAAAATGTTGGAATTAATCAATTAAAAACTACTACTATCTCTAAGACAAAACTGATGCATGTGTTGGAGGAGCGAAATTGGCAGAAAATAGGCCTCGGAGTGGCAGAGCAGAACTCTATGTTGAGTAATGGCATGCCTACGAGCTGTTGGAGGCCATTGGACACAATTGGCTGCATGAGCAGATCTCTGCTTGAGGAAGAGGAAATCTGTTGAAGTGTTATGGAACCAATATGCGTCGACCTGTGACTGAGACTTAACTATATGTCTGTGTTTGAGATTTCAGAAGCTAAGCGCACTCCATCTCGACTGTAGCTGACCCTTCTCCTCTCTTTCATTGTGATGAACTAGTTGTGAATAGGAAGACGTGGAGGCAGGATTCCAATAGGAAGACATGACGTGTGAAGGTGGACGACGTGGATGTAGATGAAGTGTAGGAAAGTGGAGGTGACAGGAGTGAGTGGAGTACAGATGGCACATGGCGAAAGGGGAGGTATTGAGAGGCAATCTGGAAGGATTTCAGAGGGAGGGTAGGTGGTAAGAGGATTAGAGAGGTGGGGGTCTAAAATCCTGAGTAGCCACCACGTTAGGTAGGGCCCGCGGTGGGGAAACCACTTTCCCGGACCCCCCCCACCGTTAAAGGTAGAATGGTCGAGGGGGTCCGGGATGTGATAATGACCGTTGATCTGGAGGAAGGGGATGTCGCCAAGGTGATCAGCGCGGGACTTAGGCAAGGAATAGGTGGTGAAAGTTGAGTGGTAGCGGGAGTGTGAGTGGAGGTGAGAGGAGGTGACGTGGAGTAGGTGACGTGTAAGGGGGAGGTGACGACAAGGAGATTAGTCGGAGAGGGTGACGTGTAATGAGAGATAGAAGTGTCAAGTCGGGAGAGGGGTGGTATGTACGTGGGAGTGTGAGTGGAGGTGATGAGATGACTGACATCATACAAGTAGGTGATTTTGGAAGTTTTCGAGGTTGTTTTGGGTCCACACTACTCCTGCCCCTGCAATCCCCCACAAGATGCCATGTACCCTTCCAACAATACCATGGTTCCAATTTCAGGACCGCTTTGGAAAATTAACGTTCGAGCAGTTTATGTCCCTGCAATGAAGTGTGGTCGTTGATCTGATTACAATCTGTGATCCGGGTGATATTTACCTACTGCAAGGATCAACGGTTCTTGTTGATTTGAGATCAACAGTCCAGATTCGCTTTGGGAGTTTCTGAATGTTTTGCTTGGAAATATACCGAAGGAAAATTGTTGAAGTGCATCATATGCCTCCACGTGTCTTTGCTAATGGATGGTCCAGATTCACTTCAAAATTTCAGGCTTCGGGAGTTTTGAATGTTGTGCTTGGAATTCTCCCGAAGGAAATTTGTCGAAGTGAATGATTTTCCTCCACGTGTCCTTGCTAATGAACGGTCCAGTTTCACTTCGGGAGTTCGGGCTTCGGGAGTTTCAAATGTTGTGCTTGGAATTCTCCCAGAGGAAAATCGTCGAAGTGAATGATCTGCCTCCACATGTCCTTGATGATGAACGATCTAGATTCACTTCGGGACTTCGTTTGTTCGGTACTTCGGGAGTTTATGAATGCTTTTCTCGAAAATATCCCAGAGTGGTACAGGCTACGAAGTGACGTGGTGGCATGGTGTCATATGATGTCATGGTTGTTGATGTGTCATGGAAATAAGGGTGGCATGTGTCATGTGGAAATCGGCGAATGACACAACCAAATGACCTAGAATGAGTGCCATGTGTCATGATTGATGAGTGTGTCACGTGTCATGACTGATGAGTGTGCCACATGTCATGACTGATGAGTGCCACGTGTCATGACTGATGAGTGTCACGTGCTTCCGCAATTCAGGCTTCAGAATCTTTGGACTGTGAGGCATGAATTTCTCCCGAGGTAGTATGGGCTCGAAGTGACGTGGCAGTCTCTTGTTACTTCGGGACTTCGGTAGTTCAGAACTTTGGCTCTTCGGTAGTTTGGAACTTCATCTCTTTGGCTCTTCGGGACTTCAGTTCTTCGACTCTTCGGTACTTCGACTCTTTGACTCTTCAGGACTTTAACTCTTCGACTCTTCGGTACTTCGACTCTTTGACTCTTCGTCTCTTCGGCTCTTCGGTTCTTTGGGACTTCAATGCTTCGGATCTTCAGCTCTTCGGATCTTTGGGACTTCGACTCTTCGGGACTTCGACTCTTCGGGGATTTTTCTCTTCGTCTCTTCAGCTCTTCGAGACTTCGGGTAATTCTTTCTCTTCGGGTAATTCCTGATGTTAAACCCCATGCGATTTAGACACTCTGAATGTACAAAAATCGTCGATCTGATTGGCCTAATGGATCTCCATCGTCGAAAGTCAACCTGTATGTTCCCACAACCTGAGTCCAAAATTGACCACTCTGTATTGCTTCGTTTGTCTAGGGGTGTTTTCTATGCATACAAAAAAGGCTTGGCTGACCTACGGTGAGCTCAATCAATGGAAAACATGATGACAAGCATTCCAAACCAAATACGACATGTACTTATCCTTCAAGAAACAATAGCAATAGAAATGTGCAAAGACTCAATCAAAAAATAAATGGATAAGATCCAAGTTAATCAGTAATGGGAAATTGACTTAATCAACCTGAAAAGGACAAATTTGATGAAGGCATAGGGAAAGGAGAGAGCAGAGGTAGGGGTGAAGACCTAGGTCACAATAGATCCTATGCATGATATTGACTGAGTTCTTGGTGGATGTTGGGCAAGGTGTGCTCACAGCGGAACCACTCTGCTTTCTGGACCGTCGCATTTGCCAGCTACAGCGCAAACTGTCGATCAGGTCAAGGTCCAGTAGGACAATTATAGTCCACACTCAGCTACCTAGGAGGACGCATATGATATGCGTCATCATTTTCCCTTTGTTGGTAGCTAGACATTTAGATATTGTCAGATACTTTATTTTTTCTTTTGTATTGTGAAACTTCGGAACGAAGTTTAAAACAAGAGGGGGTGTATATAACATCCTGCTCTTGCATGCACCTGGTGTGACTTGTTCTTATGGAAACTTGTGTGCAGGTGATCCGATTCACTATATGATTGACTGATTCGATTATGGAGCATGATGATGTTTGTGGATTTGATGATATGTTATTTTATGATATTTATATCGACGGGTGCTATTGACTGGTTTTCCTGAGTGTGTAGGACTCTGGACATTTGAGGATGTCGATGGCATCGATGGATATCCTTAGAATTTGGATCGAGTTAGGGAGTGAACGGTTATGGTTTGAATGTTTTGATATTACATATGTGACATATGATTAGATATTATATTGATGTTGAATATTATCGCAGCCACGTTTCGTTGATGCATGCAGGCTGACGATAGCTTGCTAATCAGAATCAAATTTGGAGTAAAGAGGTCACACACGACAACCAGATACATTGAGGGAGAGGTGTGGAAGCAACCCTGCCATAGCCTACTAGCATTCTCGTCATGGCTCGAAATGTAGGTTAACAATTACCTAGTTCAAGAGATCCACGATGTCGTGAGGGCACACTGTGACAGTCACTCATGATGATTCTAAGGGGCGTGCAATAAGGCAGGGTCCTTATTCTTTAGAGGCCCTTAGTCTCCCACAAGGTCACATGATGGAGTATTGACTCCAAGGGTTCGACGTCTACCAAAATCAGTCAAAAGGAGAGTGGCACCCTTGGAGCACGCAATGCATCTTGAAGAGCACGTCGCGCAAATAAAACAAGAATGCAAGCGAGTAGCACCCTTGGAGCACGTAGTGCATCTTGAAGGGCACATCGCGATTTTTAACTCTGGTAAGTTAATAAACCTAGTACCTAGAAAAATATGCCTCCTTAGGACATGATCTACCTTAAAATGAATGATGGTATGAGTAAAGTTTAATAGTTAATTTTCCCTTAAAAACTGTCGCTAAGCCTAGTGAATTTAAAANGGGGGGGGGTAAAGAAAATTCAAACATTAATAATTAAAGTAAATTTTTTATGAAGGATTAAATTATTAAAAGGGTAAATTGTTGTTTATATCTAAACTTGCCAAATCTGAACTAAGAAGAAAAGGGGAAACTTAAGGAAAATGGGAATGTCTAACATAGTAGAGAATCTAGTCTTTGGAACCTTCAAATTGTGATCTTAACTAGGTTTTAAGAAATGCATCAGTCATTTAAGAAATGTAAGGGAATAAAGGGACACTGAGGAGCGTTTTTAGGAACGATTTTAGGTGGTTGAGGGAAATAGGCAAATTTAATTAATTAATAAATTGATTGTTTGGTGCAACTAAGAGATTGGGTGACATGTGTACGGGGGAGGTTTAACCTAATTAAATTTAATAAAAAGAATCTAAAGAGGGTTTTGGAAACTAATCACTAATAAAACTCTATAAAAAGGATGGTGGAGGAGGAGTATGGATCACGTCTGGTATGTGTAAGGTTACGCTGCCGGATTTTTTCTTGATTGACTTTTCTTGTGGGATTTGGGATACCCAGCTCGAAAGGGAGTGGTAGCTCGACCTTGCGAGGCAAGTTGGGAGCTATATTTTTCTCCAGTATTTTGCGTGCATGGCCCCTTTGCGGCTCAGGGGGGAGAAGAATACCCCTAGCGTTGGTTGGGAAGTACCGGTGAGGTCTCAACGATTGGCAAGCGGAAGCGAGGAGGATCGACAACAACCAAAGAACATCAACAAGCCAACGTTGGTTTCGGTATTCCTTTGAGTTTTTCTCTACGTTAATTTTGTCTCATTGTTTAATCAGTTTATTAGTTAATGGTTATATTATTTCATGTTAGATGCCTTGGATAAATCCTATATAAGGAGATGTTGTGTATGTTCTAAGTATTTTAGAAGCCATAAGATTAATTAGTCATTGTGTTGATTGGGTCTTTTATATACCTTCCCTAAGATTATTTAGACATGGTGTTTATTATATTATATCATTACTAATTTACCGAAGTTGAACAGAAGGATAATAAGAGCTTGGTTTTTTTCTTTGCGTTCTCCTTGACCTCTACGAAATGGGTAACATCACACAGCGTTGGGCTTAAAACCGCCCAGCAATTTGTGTCCTCCCTTAGCAACCACACACAACGTTTTGCACTCAAAACTTCCCAACAGTTCGTGTCCTTCTGCAACAGCCTCTCACAACGTATGTTCTTAAAACTTCCCAGCAGATCGTTTTTCCTTCAACAACTTCACCCAGCAATTTCGTTCTTAAATCACTTAGTGATCTCTTGCCAAGTGCGCTAATGGTTGATTTCCTCTGCGACCTCTTATCTCTGGTAGCAGCTTGCCATCAAGGCCCTGCGCACTTCTTAATTTCCACAGCGTACTTCTGAATTCGCCCCGGGTTTTCCCCCTTAGTTTAGCAATGATTTTTTTGGGAGGGACATACCCTCAGTCAGCTGATTCGCAGTCCCAATCATCACTGGTCAGATCGATGCGTTTGGGGGTGGGACATGCCCGCTGCCTTCTAACGTTCGATTTTCCGACCTTCGCTCCCTTCGAGACAGTTTCTGTGGGGACCCTTGGCTTTAAAGAGTTGGATGGTCTATCAGTGTTGTAGCGTAGCTTGCTCACCTGTGGGTACAGCTGGGCATTCGATCTACTTTTAGGGTTGTTGTCTTAAGGTTCGGTTTACCTTGTTTGATTAAGATTGATATTAATCACAGGTTCAAAATCGGCAGGGTAGGGATGTTTATATTGGTCCGTTGTGACAAGGTTGGAAGGGTAGACGACCTCTGGGATAGAGGTTCACTTCGGTGGGCTTCAAGACATTTCTGCCCCTGCTGAGTCACAAGTTATTAGATTATCTAGCTTACAGACTGTTGGATATACTCTTAGGAGGTTGTTGTTCCCATGATAAAAAAAAAAAAAGACTGATATTAAAAGATACTTAAAATTGCAATCTGAAATTATTCCTTCAAACTATATTATCCTTACTATTTTATTTTGGTAAATTTTATAAATATAAAAATTAATTAATGTTCATATTATAATAATTATATAATATGGAATTACGAAAATTGGTTCGCCTTATCGTTTCACTCGCCAGCAAATGAATCCAAGTCCATAACAGTTCTCTGTAATACTTTTATAGTCTTAAAGGATAGGTATATGTTGAATTTCGTCCATATGAATAGATTCCATCTTCTACTTTATGACAATATTAATTGGTTGGGTTTCTCCATTATACTACTTCGATGTTCAGAAGACCCTTTCGAATATTCTCAAGATTTTTATAGGTTAGATTTTGGTCCGGTCAAATTCAAGACTGTCCATTTGGAATCATGTACAACCTTCACTCATTTCTCTCATTTACAACTCATTTACAACTGTAGTTTGCAAGAGGTGGATTATGAAGCCCTTGCAATTTCTAATCTTGGTCCTATCAGTGGCCCTTCCTCTAGGTGGTTAATGTGCTAATCCTTATCCTTCAAAAATGTTGAATTCTACTTGTCTAATTTATCATTCTTTATTAATCAAAATGGCTTTGGCTTATTCATCCTTTATCATTGTCAAATTTAAGTTTTTCATCCTCTTTTAGTCTTCTTTCTAAGTATAGTTACTTTCATCTTGAGCAATGTCAACTCCAAGTTAATCGCTTGATTAGCTTTCTTTAACTGTTAAATGTCTTGTAATCATTAAAGAGGATGACTATTCCATCTTGGCAGTACACCTGCATATTTCTTATTAAACTTGCCCTTAATTTGTTAATGTAATTCCCAAAATACTATGGTAAGAGACAACTTAGCTTGACCTACATTTTACTTGATGCCCTGAGACCGGCCCTCGACATTGCCATAATTGGATTTTGTCGAGGTTGGATTGAAGGTGATTAGACCTTTTGCGTGCAAGGAATTTATGACAGTGAATGATAGTTAGACCTTAGATATCCTTGCGCAATAAATTAATTATTGTACTCTTGCGCCTCAATTTAAGATGATGTGAATTGAGGTAGGTGATTATTTAAGCACTTAGATCTTTGGCGCATCAATTTTAATGTAAATATTGAATGCTTAGGGGTTAGACTACCTGCGTGCAATGAAGTTATGAGGTGATGAATGATGGTTGGATAGTAACCTTGCGTTAACTGGAAGTAATGCGATGGATGGATTGATGGATTATTTAGTATGCGCCTTATTTTAATTGATAATTACTTGTGCCATGCTATATTATAGCCAGGTGTGGACGATTGTGTGTGTAGTTACTTAGGTGCCTTAAAACATTATTGAGTAATCCCCTGCGTCGTTGAATATGTTGTGATTTAAGTATTTATATTATTGCGCATCTGAATATTGTTGGATGTCATTGATTCAGTTAATAGATTATGGCGTGCATCGATTTTGATGACGTGTGATCCGTCGTGTGTTTAGTTTTCCCTTGTGCCTTGAGTTATAATTGATGTACACTTTGTGCCATGAAAATAAGGATGACTTTTACTTGTGTGCTATGGTTTGCGTGCGTGCAAGTTAGTTATAGAGTATTTTTTTCTCTTGCGCAATAGAATAAAGTCGATCACGTCGCACCTTAACTTAGATCATTGTATGATGGAGCTAGTAATGGGAATTTTGTGATGGCGATTTGTTGTTAGAACTTTGGCACCTTGAAATTTCATGTGATGTTTGGTCCATTGTGAATTTACTTAATCTTGTGCCTTGACGTTAATGTTGGTAAATGATAAGTTATACCCTTGATTACTCTTGTGTCATGTTTAATTAACGCATTTTTCATAGCTTAAACAAAAATTTGTACCGGGTGTATGTCGCTTGTTGGTATAATGGTGGGGTTGTTACAGTGATATTCTTTTCTTTCTCTTTCCATTTCTTCTTTCCCTCTTTGGAAATTCCTTGGTTCTCTTTCTATTTGGAGCCACTTTGTTGTCCTTTTTTGTAACCTATATTTTCCATATATTGTGCTTACACACAGGCATCATCCACTAGCCTAGGCTTGAAGAGAATCGCGTGCTTTATAAAATGACTATGTAGATCCCCCAAATACTTCAGAAGTACATTTGAGTTCTTGGGAGAGATACCTTGCATGATAGGAATCTTCTTGAATTCGGTGTTGTACTCTTGCACACTTTTCCCCTACGTTTGCAAGAATTAATACCAACATATTCATTGGTACTCTACATAGGGTATAATTGGGACTTAATGAGGGTTTTGAAATACTCCCACTTAGTTACTACCAGATCACCCTCCAACCGAAGTGTCTATGTGTGACTTTCCCACTAGGTTAATGCATGGCCCTCTAATTTCAGCAAGGAAAACATAATCTTCTTCTCCTCATCTATATTGTGAACACTGAAATAGACCTCTAATTGATGCAACCAATCATTCAAATTTACTACATTTATATCACCTTGGTATGGCTTGATATCCACTTTCGCTTCCATTTTAAATAAATACTAAGAAGGGGTAATGGCACCGGAACTTGGCTTCTCTTTCCCGGGGTATTTCCTCGACTCCTTTTTTGGGTCTTCACATTCTCTTGATTTCCCGTCTGATCTGATCTCTGAGTTAGAGACTCAAACCTCCCTGAATATTTTGAGTTTATTTGTTAGAGTTTCCATGAGGAAGGTCATATTGTGAAAGATATCGGTGAATTTATCTTCCAGCCTCACAAATCTCTCTTCTATTGGATCTCAAGGGTTATTGTTAACATACCCATTCCCCATGGCTAGGTTTTTTTGATTTTCTTCTTAAGCCAATTCCTGGATCTAGAAAATTTCCACAAATACCCCAAAGAAAATGGCTCTGATACCAACACGATCTGTAAACAACCATGGATATCCACTTGATCAGTTCATCACAACAGATCTTGTAAAATTATGAAATATTAGACTATGCAAACTAATTTTCCTTAGATCCCAGATTAATTAATTACTATTTTTGCTTGAGTTTATGAAATAACTAAAATACAAAATGAAAGAAATGAGCATTAAAATAACACACTATCCACACACAAATGAACACAATATATATCCTAGGAAACCCAATACATGACAAAACCCAACTAGAAGGATATTTCTATGCTCTACTCTCTTTTCTTCAGTTATGGAAATGCAAATACAAATAAAGAGGCACTCACTACGGAGTTACCTTTGACATTGTGCCATGTATGGATTCTATAGAATCTTTTCATCCTTTTTTATGCTCTCTAAATACCACTCATATATGCTCTTCTCAAGTATGTAACAAATTCAATTCTAAAGAATGGAACCCCTTCTCCTGATAACGGCTTGGTATTTAACATAGACCAATAGTCATCTAGGGTTAGGGTTTTTGCATCCTCAACCCTCAATAAGTGATAAGGTTTGGAATTTCTAGAATCTTCTTGAAATTTCACATGTGGCTAGCCCCATATGTGTGAGTAATGGGGGTTGATGTTTCATCCACTCGTACCATGGTGGTCAACAAGGTAGGTCAACTTGCAAGAGGCATAACTTTCACATAGGAGCTCCGATTGAGGTGATTTTCACACCATTGGAAATGTATCGATATGTATATCAATTTCAAGGGTATGTGAATAAGTTTTGGACAATGTAAACCCATAAAATATCATTTAATTCCTCAAATGGGTCTGGAAGGTTTTGGACCCCAATTTTCCAAACTAGGACCTTCCATTAAAATGGCCCTGCAAGCCAATTCCTCCAATGTTTTCCACCTAGAAAGTACCAATATAGATGAGAAATTATATGATGATCAAATCCAGATCAATAGAATGAATAAATATTTGTATGGATTGAAACAGGTGCCATGGGCATGGTATGAGAATATGATAACTTCTTTCTTCGACTTTGTTTCAGGTGTTGGGAATACAATCATAGTATTTGTTTGCTACATGTGAATGATGTACTTATATTAATTGTGATTTATATGGATGATTTAATATTCACTGAAAATAATGTTGATTCAATTTTTGGTCTAAATTCAAAATTTAATGATACATTTGAAATGATCGACTTAGGTATGTTTCATTTATTTCTTAGCATCCAAGTTATGCATTTGGATGATGTTATCTTCATTTCTTAGCCAAAGTATGCTTTGGATATATTGAATCAATTTAAAATGGAAGACTATAAACCTTGTTCTACTAATTTGTATTTGAAAGTTAAGTTAACTAAGGATTGAGATTATCATATATTCAATGCTACTGTTGCCAGTGTTATTATTTGAATCATAGTACACTTGATATTGTCTTTATCATTAGTATAGTCTATAGGTTTAGTAAGTTAGGAAGGATTCAAATGAGAGCCATATAAAGACCACAAAGTGAATTGTTCATTATATCAAAGGTATATATCA
Organism: Picea engelmannii; assembly: GCA_009831015.1. NCBI lineage: Eukaryota > Viridiplantae > Streptophyta > Pinopsida > Pinales > Pinaceae > Picea > Picea engelmannii. Next base: position 175,235 of record ML781827.1, read on the forward strand.
TCTTTCCATTAAGTATTTTAGTAGAAATTTTTAGAATAAGTTGGTTAGAGATATAAACACTCACTAGGTTAGAGATGGGGATAACTTGAATTCAACTTCTGGATATTTGTTCCATCTCAGATCTAGACCTTTACTACCTTAGACAATTGGTACAACAGAAAGTGGAATATTTTATTTATTACCAAATAGATGGTCATATTGCTAACATTTTTAGTAAGCCATTAACATAAGCAAAGTTTCAATCTACTATTAGTCTTTAAGGAGTTATCATCTTAGGGGGTTTTCAGATAATTCCACCTCTTGATCCTCCATTTTTTGTTTAAGAATGAATGTTTGCTAGCAGGAAAACCCCCCTTTAACTACACCAGGGTTCAAGATATAGACAGAGCGAATAACCATCTAAAATCTAATAAATCCTCTATGCTACCCAAAACATACCAAAACTAATGTAAAGAAAGCAAATGGAGAAGATATCGAGTAACTATACCTTTGATCCCACGTCTAGTGATGATCTCCTCATGCTTGGAAGTTCCACTAACTGCACATCTCCTCCCAAGGCTGACCTGAATCCAAAGATAAGAAAACAAAGAAATACAAGCATGTTATTATATCCATAAGTTAGGGTTAGATATTAAGTGTCAAGTATAAATCAATAAAAATACTCAAAACACCATTATTTGGGACAAGAAAATGTGATTCTTTTATTCATAATAAAAATATTATACCTTACAATCTGAGTCGGCTAATGTTCCGCAAACCTAGTCTGGGCTCCTCTTTACCATGCTCCAAATGCACATTGAATGAACTTCTTCTCTCAACCTTATTATCACCTCTATGGAAAGGGAATGGGTTGAATGGAGTAAGAAGGGGTTGATGAGGGTATGTTGAGGCAATATCTCACAAAAGGCAACAATATCTTGGGCAAGGAGGGGAGTGAAATTGTGTAGAGTTTCATTGTCTGTATGCTTAGATTGGAAATGAGACCTCAACACCTCCTTTTATATTCCAAAAGGATGTTTATTCGGTTGGGTGATGAGCTATAGTAGGTGGATTAGTTGGGAAACCTTCAATAGCCCGTGAATTTCAACGAATTCCTTGCAAATTTTTATTTTTTGCATCTTTTGCAAGCATACACGAGATGCAATGGTGCAACATGTGTATGTACGCGAGCTGCAGTGATGCAGAAATCGTATGTACGTGAGCTGTAATTGTGTAGTGTGCGTACATATTCCAAAAAATGGTTTTTTAAGAAGATATTCTCAATAGTTCTTTGGAAATATATGCAAGTAAGAGGGACAAGGCCATGTGTGCAAGAGTAGGGAATTTTAGGGCTATAATAGATGCCCCCTAATGTGTGAGGTCAAAAGAGAAACTGATGGCTGAAATACATTACAATATCTTCACTAATGTACGATATCGAGTGAGATTAGGACCAGAGTTCGAGAGGTGCCATTTGCAAAACAACAATCGTCTCTCTTATGCGGGCACACCCATGCTCAGGATGAAATAAATCACGGATGCCAATAAAATACACTACAGATCCATGTCATATAACTATATAAAGTGTATTCGTGAGCAATACACAATAGATCTACATCTCAAAATCAGTGAAAGATATACAAGTATAGTATCCATCTTCAAGAATCTAGTGACACCCGATGGCTAGAGATGGGGCCTTCAGATATCGAGCAACAATTTCACGATCTTCAAAACTTAGGTAGGAGTACAATGGGAGTGTATAACTCACTACCCTGAGGGCTTTGACGACTCGTTGGAAAAATACATGAGGATCTCGATGATCAAGCAGAGAACTTCGTCGATTTTGAATCAGGACTTGACTGGACTCTCGAGATGGCTAACTCATGAGGTCAAGAGACAAACTGTTAAGAACCAAAGATTGAATACAAAAGCACCACAACAGATATACAAGAACAATATAGAAAATCACAACTTTATTATATCAAACCCTTGAGGTAGGGAAACATCGTACAATGGATCCTATTATGGAAGGGATCCTCTCCTGTTCACTTGCCTCTTCGAGGGGGCATCCTCCTATTGAGCTACTACTCCAAATACAATACTTCTCTTCATGTCTCATTACATTGCTTGAACCCCTTTATATAGTGCTACCATCACCTAAGAACATTCTAGAGGAGGAATCTTCTAGAAGTAGAACCTTCTAAGAAGTCCTCTTACATTTATTATATCTAATTACCCATTTATTATATCTAACTACCATAATGGGCCTTATTTAATAATATAGTGGACCTAGTCCACCTTACATTGAATGACCTCCACTATTATCACTATGGGCCCTCTGGGCTCCCCCACTACCTCTCTAGCTACCTTACATTCCATCCCTCTTAAGAAAGTGTTGTCCTCAACGCTTGATGTACAACCATATACCAGGGTCCCATGGATAATTGTAGACCATAATGATGAAGAAGACTGAAGAACCAAGGTCCCATGTAGAAAGGAAATCCACCATGCTAAAGTAGTCCAACCACCATTGTAAGCCCAGGTCCCATGTCCAAGTGCTCATGTGAACTTCCCGTGGAAGATTTTGGAACCCAATAACCAATTCCAAATGATGCTCCAAAGACTGACACCTATCATGTGAATCCAAATAAGAATATCCATCCACATAGTGGAAAAGGGTCGTAGCAGAATCTGGAATGAATAATACCACTGTAGAATATGTAGATTGAACACTGGTAACTAGCTCCTGATGTGGGACATTGATGTTCTCTACAAAAGGTGGAGTAGAGTCATCAAATAAAATATGAAAGTGGTTGTCATCCCATAAATGACAACTATCCATATACCAATCATCGCAATCTACCTCAAAATCATACCAAGCATATATTTCTTGATTATATTCATCCTTGAGGCCCTCCATAAGAAATCTCTTCTGCATGTTATTCAATGAATCTTGAATACTATGAAAACTATCATTGAGGTCGTCTGTGAGGCTGTCTGTGAGGCCATGTACAAATGCATCTAATATGTCATCCAATGTGTGAAACAATTGGGCTTTGAATGATTCAAGAATTTCTTTCAGGTTTTGAGAAGAAATAGCCATTTAAGCATCCTATGAACTCACCCAATAAGTTACGACAGGAAATCGCGGCTTTTTCTGAAAAAACCCTAAAAAATTGTTGAAGTTAAAATGCTCATAACTTCACTTCCCGGACTCCGTTTTGGCTGATTTTTTTTTTAAATTGGGTGAAATTGTGAGAGAAACTCAAATTTGTAATTTATTTGGGCAAATTCAGCCTTAAGATGCTACATAAATAAAAAAGTTATTGCCGTCGTCCGCGGAAAAAATCCTGAAAATTTGCAGATTTTAAAACTTCAATATCTTGACTTCCCGGACTCCGTTTCGGACGATTTTTTTTTTTCAAATTGGGTGTTTTTCTGAGAGGAACTCATATCTACAACCCTTTTCTACAAAATTTGCACAGAAATATACCAAAAAATTCTAGAATGTCGCGGCCCTCTTTTTTCATAAAAAAATCTGCAAAAATAAAAAATATTTGCCCACAATGTCTGCCCAAGGAAAGTGCTCTGATACCACTTGTTAAGAAACAAATATTGAATATAAAAGCACCACAATAGATATAGAAAAACAATATATAAAATCACAACTTTATTATATCAAACCCTTGAGGTAGGGAAATATTGTACAATGGATCTTATTATGGAAGGGATCCTCTCCTATTCACTTGCCTCTTCGAGGGGGCATCCTCCTATTGAGCTACTGCTCCAAATACAATACTTCTCTTCATGTCTCATTACATTGCTTGAACCCATTTATATAGTGCTACCATCACCTAAGAACATTCTAGAGGAGGAATCTTCTAGAAGTAGAACCTTCTAAGAAGTCCTCTTACATTTATTATATCTAATTACCCATTTATTATATCTAACTACCATAGTGGGTCTTATTTAATAATATAGTGGACCTAGTCCACCTTACATTGAATGACATCCACTATTATCACTATGGGCCCTCTGGCCCCCCCCACTACCTCTCTAGCTACCTTACACAAACTGTAGAAAGACCGACTCAGATTGGGTGAAACTTCCCTTGGACAAAAGCATGAAAGATGATCATACTCAGGAAACATGACATTGACATAAGTTCACGATGCAGGAGGCAACACAAACTCTCCATGTGTTTGGAAGAGTCACTGAATGGAGGAGGATACAACTCTATGTAGTGATAACAACTCTCTAAGTTCATACTAGATCCCAATGCTTGATGAAAAAATGAAAGGATTTCCTTTGTCCAAGGGCGACTCTTTGTGCTGCTAAAAAAGAGAATACGTATTTCCCGTTCCCTCTTTTTGGGATTTTTTATTTTTTTGTCTTTTTAAGTTTTTTAAGAGCTTGAAAAAGAATAAAATAATGCTACATTATAAAGGAGGAATGAGTATCGCAAGCAAGCATACTATTTCCAAGCGCAAGGAACACACTAATGCTTAGAGAAAGGAGACATGTGCAGGAAAAGGACACTAAGGGAAAATTCCTCCATGGGTCAAGGTGTCAGGTCGCAAAGGCAAGAAGTGATACAAGGCTTCTGTATAAGGCATGCTTCAAAGGTTCATTTGAGAGCAACATGGAGCTGACATTAGGCCAAATACACAGATATGCAAATGTGATTAAGAAAGACACAATGAGACCCCTTCAATGTAATTTTTACGAGCCCAGAGAAGGTAATCTCGATATTTTTTTCACATTTAGAGAGTCTGAAAAAATGTAAAAGAAGACTCCAGGGAGTACCTTTTTTGGAAATAGTCTAGTCAGTTTGAAAAAGGATTAAAACGACACCAAACAAAAGTCTATTCAAAACCATTTTAATGAGTGTGACAAAGACAAGATCACTCGACAATCTTTTCAATTTTAAGGATTCTAAAAAGAGATTAACTATGGACTCACAGTCTTTTTCTGATTTTAGTCTCCTTAGCCCGGAAAAGTATAAAAGTCACTGAGGAGAACTCTCCCAGCGAGATGAATCTCTTGAGGCGTACCTTTTTCCGCTATAATCTATAGGCTGGAAAAAGGGTTAAATTCATGTCAGTAGATGTTCTTCTAGACCAATTTAATGAGCGTGAAGGAACAAGGCCACTCGACAATCTTTTCAATTTTAGGGAGTCTGGAGAGAGATTAACTATGGACTCTGTGGGGGTTCCTTTTTCGTAAGTAATCTCCAAGGCCCGAAAAGGGTGATAAACCAAAACCAAGGAGAATACATTCCTTTTTCTAAGATTTAGTCCCTCAAGCCCGAAAAGGGGTTAAAATTACACCTGAGAATACTCTTCTAGTGAACCGAAGTTCCTAGAGCATACCTTTATTCGTGAAATTTACCATCCAGACCAAAAAAGGGGTAAAATACCATCGGACAAACGTGCCTTCAAATTTGAGTTTGGCGAGCGTGAAGGGAAACAAGATCGCTCGACAATCTTTTCATGTTTAGAGAGACTGAAAAGGGATTAAAGAAGACTCCATGGGGATAATTTTCTCATTTAATTCAGACAAGATCAAAAAGAATAAATAGAGTCTCATTAGATGTTGCTTTTGAATTTTAAATCGATCTTGAAAGACAACAAAGCGTGCTCATTTGGGAGTCTCGCGGGGTAGAGTCTACACAAACACTAGGAACATACAAAGGGGAATCCTGAAATAATGTTGAATTAGGATGGTGATTATCAGATGCCAGCTGGCCGATAGTGACAATGCTTCCATTATGAGGGAAATGCATCACCAGAAAGAGAGTAGACACCACAACATTCATAGCATATACATAATCATGCCCGAGAAGCATATTGAAATATAATGGGTCTTGCAACACTATAACATCAACAAGGATAGTCTTCCCACCTAATGAGATAGGAAACTGAGGAAGAATCCCCAAATATTCACTGGGACGTCTGTCAAAATCCAACAACTCATGAGAAGCAGACACAAACTCAGGAGAACCCAAATATTTCCAAGTAGAGGAGGATAAAATACTTGTAGAGGCCCCTTCATCTACAATACATCGATAAATGTTATTTGAATTAACTTCAACCCTTATTTGAAAAGGTGCAGAAGAAGGAAGATGAGGCTCAACAAGGTCATAAAAATCAAAGGAAACCATCCTAGGGCTTGGAGGGGGTATGCTCGTAGTGAGCGGAATTCCCCCTTGTTCTGAAGGTACTGACTTGGAAATGCTAAAAACATAATCGGTAGACACATCATTCCCCAATAGAAGAGTGGAATCATGATCCGGTTTATTTTCGGCACGAAATGAGAGTGGAGATATAACATAGAAATATTCAGAGATATTGCAAGAGAGACAAAAATATAACAGAGATATAGTGGAAATATAAAAAGAGTCACAGATATACAGTAATACACGATTTCTATTAATGAAATAAATGTACAGAGACTGTAAAATTACAGAGTGAAAGACTCGCTAGAATGGTGGTAGCTTATCTTTGAGAAGAGATGTGACGGCTACTCGCATCCGTGAGAAGATGGTTACAATGAGGCTCTGGAGGCCTTTTTTACAATAATCGGGAATGCCAAAATTCTTAGACATCCAAAAACCTAACCCTAGGAGATGAAGCGCCAAAAGTCATGTGGGCCTCGTTTGGGTAAGTTGGTGCATCAACTTCTCAGGGTTGTAACTTTTGCATACGATCTTCGTTTTAGGCGTGTGATAGCTCATTGGAAAGGTATCATCGAGGAGATTCATTTTGGGGGCTCAATCATGCCTTCAGCTATCATTGAGAATCTCGATCTCGAAAAAACTTCATTTGGACCCTCAAAATGGCCCAGGAAGTTAAAACCTGCTAAAAATAGTAAATTGCCAAAATGGCCAGAAAACTGTTTTGAGCCATTTGGAAAAGGTGGGTGGCCAATGATATCCACTTGGATCAATCCTCCCTCCTTAGGAAGCAATGGTCTCCATTGCGTTGAGTTCCCGGGGGAGAGGGAAAAGCATTTGTTGAATCTACATCTTGGTGAGCTGCTTGTCTTGCTGGAGAAGTCACGCTGCTTAGTTTGTGGAAATCCGTCATGAACCTGTGGCTGGAAGGTTTGGACCTTTTTAACCATATTGGCTATTTTAGATGACTGTGTGAAGAAGGAATCTTCGTGCTTTGCTGCAACCTTGTCGACCTACTTCTGTTGGATAGAAGGTGTTTTGGCCGAAGCTGTGGTGGCTACAGTATCCTTCTGTTCACCCTTTGAACAGATTGTGGAGAAGATGAATTTTGTAGTATGAGATACTACCTTGCGACACTGTTTAGGTGGGGCAGTAGTTGGAACTACCTCTGGTATCCTATAGAGATGACCCCCCAGAGTAATA
>ML781827.1:183444-214763 GCA_009831015.1 Picea engelmannii
CCTTCTAGCAGATTTAACCATTTATCTAGGGCATCTGCATCTATTTGACCTTCAAATACGGGAATATCAAAATTAACCTGTACCTTGAAAGGCGAGGTGCCTCCAAAGTGGTCACTTGATGAAGATGCGCCTGATGCTATTGGTTGGTGTTGAAGGATGTGGGAAAAATTTTCCATCATTTCGTCCCTCTGTCACGTGAGAGCTTGCTCAAGCAACAGACTGATAGGATCGTCTGCTCCATCGTTTTTCTTTTCTTCCGCCATTGAGGGTTTCTTGGGTGTGCGAGAGAGATTGTCCTCAAGAGAGACAAGCTTGAGACCCAACTTTCTATACTCGGACCTCGTCGGGGACATGCACTGGAAAATGATCAAGAGCAACCTGCTCTGATACCACTGATCCGGATTATTTTCGGCACGAAATGAGAGCGGAGATATAACATAGAAATATTCAAAGATATTGCAAGAGAGACAACAATATAACAGATATATAGCGGAAATATAAAAAGAGTCATAGATATACAATAATACACGATTTCTATTAATGAAATAAATGTACAAAGACTGTAAAAGTACAGAGTGAAAGACTCGCTAGAATGGTGGTAGCTTATCTCTGAGAAGAGATGTGACAGCTACTCGCATCCGTGAGAAGATGGTTACAATGAGGCTCTGGAGGCCTTTTTTACAATAATCGGGAATGCCAAAAGCCCTAGACATCCAAAAACCTAACCCTAGGAGATGAAGCGCCAAAAGTCATGTGGGCCCCGTTTGGGTAAGTTGTTGCATCAACTTCCCGGGGTTGTAACTTTTGCATACGATCTCTGTTTTAGGCGTGTGATAGCTCGTTGGAAAGGTATCGTCGAGGAGATTCATTTTGTGGGCTCAATCATGCCTTTGGCTATTATTGAGAACCTCGATCTCGAAAAAACTTCATTTGGACCCTCAAAATGGCCCCGGAAGTTAAAACCTGCTAAAAATAGTAAATTGCCAAAATGGCCAGAAAACTATTTTGAGCCATTTGGAAAAGGTGGGTGGCCACCGATATCCACCTGGATCAAATCAGCCAAATATTGCATCATCGTGAGCACTTCGGTAGACTCGACACTCTCCAAGAGAAGAGAGGGATCAACCGAAGACTTCATCGGCGTGACCACTTTCTCAACCACTGGTTGAATAGGATGCGATACAACATGGTATACATGCACATCACCCCCAAAAAGAGGAGTTGGATCAACCAAATATTGCATCGATGTGATCACTTCATCAACCAAAGGATGAATAGACTGTGAGGAAACCTTAGAAGACCTAGAATCATAAGAGCTTACATACATGGACCACAATATTCATTCCTCTAGAATGATAGGGCACAAATGAGTAAGGTTATCTACTTGAAAATCTTACAAGGGAACTTAGTATTATGTCCTATCCATCTAGTTTTCTCAACAGAATCAATTCCCCCAGCATGACTAGTAGTAGTTGGTTGCACATATCCAACATGACTTGCAAAGGTTCGTGATGAGTCAATAACATGACTCGCAAAGGCTACAGACCTATTACCAGTATGACTAGCAGTGACTGGAATGTTTCCCCCAGCATGACTTGTAGAGGCTGGGTGTTGGTCTTCAACATAACTTGTAGAGGTTGATGACTTATCTCCAACATGACTCATAGAGGTTGGTGATTGAACTCCAGTATGACTTGCAGGGACTAGGTCCGTGCCCCCAGCATGACTTGCAAAGGCTGGGTGTTGGTCTTCAACATGACTTGCAGAGGTTGAGGACCCATCTCCAACATGACTCACAAAGGTTGGTGATCTCTTCTTCTTATTCTTCCTCTTTCTATTTCGTTTAGACTTCCAGTTACTAGTAGCTATACTTTCACCAAGGTAGGTAGAAAGAGGAGGAGAAGACTTTGTTAACGAAGGAACATCAATATGGTTCCCATGACATAAGTTGCTTAACTGAGAAGTGTCAAGAGCATTCGGGACATTTGGAATGGTACCCAACCAAATCGGTAGTCCCACATTCAACCCAAGAATGTACAAAGTGCCCATCAAAGGGACACCAAGGTTTCTGAAAAAAGGAAAAGCACAATAATTCCCTTCTAAATGGGTTCCTTGGTTGGTATTGTCGAGAACTTTATCCATGAATATCTTATGCACAGGTTCTCCCCTTGTGGGATCGTTCAGGTTTGTAAAAGTCTCACACACTAACTCTGGCAAACTAGTGGTACAAAAAACAATGCATATAAAGAGGAAGCTCCATGTTTCTAAGAGGAAGACCGAAAAGTCCTCACGATCGATAGATTGGGTGGTCTACCACCTTAGGTCAAAGAACCAAAGCAATGAATGACTAAATCACTATGGAAAACTAGGGAGCACAGAGCACACACTAAAAGTTTCCTAAAGGAAAATCAAGCAGATGACTATCTAGTAGGAAGGATAGTTATGCCAATCGACGTTAGAGAAACTAACCGGTGTAAGTGAAACTCAAACATGAAAGCATCCTCCAGGTATAATTTGTGAAGCATGATCTGATGTATGCCCCAGGTACCATCGTATACCCCCACAGTCACCCATGAAAGTCCCTATAATATGCGAAACTAATTTTCCAGCTCGTATTCAGTCACCGGGTGGGTACAGTCGACAATCGGACAGGTCGCAATGAGCAGGATAACAAGTCTGAAGCCTATCAAGGGTATCGAAAGAAAATGGTCTGGAAGAAAATAGAGAATATCGAATGGATTCAAGGTCCATGAAGCTTCGTAGGAAAATACAGTTGGTATTACTCCCAAGACATACCCTCAGTATGCGTTCCCCACTACATTCAGTTTGACTTTGGAGGGGTTATCTCCACTGCCTTTCCTCACACAACCTCATGTTTATCCTCTACGTTAGAGGTGGTTCTCGGATAACTTTTATGACATTGGACTTAAGCACTCCCTAACTCAAACTCCAATGTTTTATTTAACGGCCTTGAATAGTTTCCTCTCCAACCTAATTCAAGGCCCTAAAACCATAAACTAGTTTGTTGACCCTACAAAAAGAAAAATTCTAGTGTATTTTAGATTAAGCATTCTTTTAAAGGCTTGATTTACCCACAAGGTATGGTAGTATTGTTAAATTATGAGCTTGATTTCTTATGCAGATTAATTCTTTTATTTTCTTCAACACTTTGATTCCAGCTTAATACACTTCAACAATACCAAATCATAACCGAATAGCAATAAATATGTATATAAGTAAGCGTGCACATCAACAACACATATACCTTGGGGAAACCCTGTACAGGGAGAAAAACCCCAACAAACAATATTTCTTTATTGAATTAATAATGTAATATCACTTACAAATATCCACCATGAATGTTCTTCTCTTAAATAGCTTGCCATGGTGACTCTGACCTGACAAAGACCTAAGAGACCTTGTTGAAATACACCTATTATATGTTGCCTCTATTGTTGATATACAAAACTAATATGTTGTTGAAATATGCCTCTAATATGAAGCCTCTATTGCTGATATACAACACTAATATTTTTATTTGGTATGCTTCCTCTTTATCATTTATATGCTCCTCTATTTCTTCTCCCTTAACATGCATATCAAAACTGTGTTGAAGAGAGGGGTCAACCTCTGCTTATATAGGCTGAAGAGAAGAAGAGGAGAGGCTCGAAATAGTAAATTGTTTGCATGCTTTAATCATAACCGAGCTTCATACTTTAGTTTGAACTAGACTTGAGACTGGTATACTTTAGTTCGAACTAGACTTGAGACTGGTATACTTTAGTTTGAAAATAGAACTAGACTTGAGAATTCAATTACAGCTCGGCATTACACTTTAGTTTGAAAATAGAACTAGACTTGAGACTTCAGTTACAACTCAGCATTACACTTTAGTTCAAAAATAGAACTATACTTGAGACTCCAGTTACAATTCACTCTTGACTTGACATGCATGCGTACTAACTTAGCATCCACATGGCATGCATGTGGGCATGCATGCAACATGCAACATGGAACTGGACATGCATGCAGTGCATGTCATGCATGCAACATGCAACATGCGACATATTGACAACAAAGTCTTTGACTTAGACATGCAACCTTAACTTCTATAACTCGACTCTTTACAAGGAAATTCAAAATTCTCTTCATGGTGGATAATGTTACACGTGCCAATGCACTAGATCAATACATTTATATCATTTGCAATATTAGGAATATAGTTTGTTTCTAGCTCATAGGAATTTTCTATTCAATCTAAATTTTTTTAGATGCCTTGACTTTTTCTCATGGCTCACAAGGCTTGACTAGGCTCACAGAGGTTGTATGCCCCCCCTGAATTTTGCACTAGTTTGTCTATGCTCACAGAGGGTGTACGTTCCCCTTGAATTTTTCACTAGACTGTCTATGCTCACAGAGGTTGTACGTTCCCCGTGACTTTTGCATTAGACTCACATAGCATCTCGTTCGTCCTGAATTTCGGTTTGACTCACAGAGGTTGTATGTTCCCCTTGGCTTTTGTTAATACCTCACAAGACTGGTTGATTCTCCAAATCTCCCTAGCTAGCCTCGAGGTGGCCCATATGGCCTCTCATTTGATAATGATTGTCAATGCTGCCAAATTTAACACTCCCTCTCAATGAGGGAGTCATTCTCAGCCACACCAAGCTTGCTTCTCAGTTGCACAAACTGTCTTCAGGTCAGTGGTAGTGTCCCCAAGGCCGAGCCCCATTGTAAACCATGTTTTGAAAGGAATTGTAATTATGTTTTATAGGCTGGTGAGTCAAGTTCTTATAAGCTGGAGGCTTATGTGTTTGTTAGGCCAGGGAGCCTAAGTATTGAAGGCCACGAGCCTGATGTTGTATATGTAATCATGCAAACAAATTAATAAATATAAACACTGCCATGTGCAGACCGACCACGATGAATGAGTGAAGGGGGACTAAGCATCCACAGAGCGGGCAAGGAATTAGGGGTTGAAGGTGGGAAAAGGGGCTAAGTGTTGAGCCTAGGGGGCTTAAGCCTTGGGAATAATATTTTAATATTATTCCAAGAAGATATGTGCATTATATGTTTTAAACTAAGTCCTTTTGGAAGGACATGTGATTTTCCAAATGGTGGGAGGCACGCACGCTGAAGGAACGCATGCAATCACATGGGTGACAAGTGTCAACCCTGGCGCATGCAATAAAAGGCCGAGATGAGCCATGTTAGGGGTTCCTCCTCCATTCGACTCACAGACTTCCAGAAGGGAAGGGGTCTGACTCCTGCAGAGAAAACCCTTGTACATCCTTTGAACCAAAAGGCGTGTATCTGTGTTTGTTCCGGGGGATAGCTGGTACATCCCCGGTCTGAACCGTCCGAACCTGCGTTGACCCTTGTGTGGATTGTCTGTCACACATTCCTGACAACCAGAGTGTGAGTCTATCCTGGGTGGGGTGGATGGGAAACAGGGGGAACCTGCCATTCTACCCAGGGGCGAGAGAGAGTGTGTAATTCCCTGCGGAAATTGCTTCTCAGGCAATTCCGAAAATAAACACCGTAAGACCTAGCTACCATTGCTGAGCTTGTTCTGAGAGGTCTGAGTTTGTATTCTCGGTTGATTGTGGTGGTCATGCAGAGATGGATTGCGCGTGAATTGTTGTCCAGTGCAGGTGGTAATTGAGCCTGTGTGTGACCTCTCTCTAGGTGAGGGAGGTGGATTTTGTAGGAAGAGGTTTCTTCCAGAGAGTGTCCAGCACTAGCTTCAGGCTCTGAGACTTCTTGATCCGGCCTGTTGCTAAGACCCAGAGAGGGAGGTTAGCATCGATAGAATGTGTTTGTGAAGGTGTATACTCCTGGGCAGAATAGGCATGTGGGGAAAGAGAGTCTGGTAGTAGTGGGCGTAAGATGGCATCTTGGGAATAATCCTTCCAGATTCTAAGTGTTTTTTTCCCTGTAACCCCAGCCTAGCTAGGATTCCTTGCCTTGGGGTGGAGCTTAGTCCCAGCTCGGGGGTGATCCATTGTTGAGCTGATGAGAAGTGTGGTCTAAGGCTGGGTGGTTCGTGGAAGGCCTGCACTTGGTTGGTGGATCCCACCATTGTTACAAGATAAGTGTCTAACTATGTTTTATAACATTTTATCAATATGTTTTGTATCTCTGTGTATTATAATGATCATGCATTTTGTTGTGCATTTGGATTAATGTATTTGCCATGGATTATTTATGTTAAAATGACTCTTATGCTTACTCTGAGCTTAAATGTATTTCATTTCTTAAATGCACACGATTAACTATGAATGAGAATGTGTTATTCCGCGTAGTAACACCTACACGGTAGCCAGGGTGCGCTATAGTTATTCTGGGTTATCTACCAAGTAGTCTTATAGTAACCCTGGGTAGTTGAACGAAAAGGGGTGTTACAAATTGGTATCAGAGCGAAGGTTTCAACACTGAGCCTAGATGGGCCAGTGGAGCGGTCTTTGGACCGAGAATGCAAAGGGAAATTGGGTCTGGAGGACGAATTTCGGACCTTGGTTTGTTCCGGAGTGTCAAGTAGTTGCTTGACCGTGCTTATGAGCTCAGGAAGTATAGCGGCGAGTGAAACCGCAGCTGGTGTGGTTTATGGCCACGGAGAGATAGGTCTCTACACCAATGGTGTTAGAACCTTAGGATCTATTCAGGAGGGAAGGCGAGCCCTCGTGATCATCGGCTCTGGAAAAATGTGCGTAGGAATTAAAATTCCTTTTTGAAATACATAGGAATGTGGAAATCGCGATATGTGAAATTCTAAATTGGTTAGGAACCGTCTGAGCCGTCAAATCTCAGTTGGAAAACCCGTTAGCCGTAGGATCTGTCGGGAGAGGTTCTAAGGTTAAACCTCAGAGACTAGGGGCAAAAGTTTCGAAATAGATCTAGACCATCCAAAAAACGGAGGACACGTGTCATGAGATTTTCCATTTCGAAAAATCGGGAATCGCGATATCGGAGTCATGAAGGAGGTCAGGAATTTTCATGGTAAAAGTCCCAGGAACGATCAGAAATGTCCATATTGAGGAGGACACGTGGCAGTAATTGGTTCCATTGGGAAAGGACCGACAGGAAGTTGTTGATCGGTGTTTGGATCATCGGGATATCGGGGATCCTGGTGACAAAGTGTTTATGTATTTTGGAATCACGGGGACAAGAAGTCCATGCATTGTGAAACTCCGAACCCTGAAACCTCGACAAGAGGTTTGACTACGGTCACGGGGTAGAGGTCACGTGGACCAGGAGCTAAGCCAGGAGGGCTAACATGTGAAGGGTGCGTCGGGATTCAGAGAATCGTGAATCCTAAGGACATGTGCATTTGGACATTGGGAAGTCTGAAACTCCGATAGGAGGTATGACTGTGGTCATATAAGGGGAGGTCATGTGAACCACGAGTCTAGCCTGGAGAGTTAAACAGGATTTCCCCAGTACCGAGACTCCGAAAACCTGAAACCCGAAGTCCCGAGGTACAAAAACCCGAAGTTCCGAAAACCCGAAGTGTCGAAAAAGAAAGCTTCAAAAAATGATAATTGCAAAGCCAAATGAGAAGCTCAGAAAACTCATTTGGAATCGAAATGTCTTTTGTTCTTGTTGGTATTAGTTATACATGTTGAAGATTGTTCGTGAAGTTTTGATGGCCTAAAAAACTTCGAATTTAATTGCACAGTGTGTGTGTAGAGTTCAACGGAGGTCAGTACTCCAGTTAACCAACGCCGAGTATGGAGTGGGGAAAGGTGCAGATTACCCCTAAAATAGAAGATGAACAGGAAGGAAAGGATGTTAATCTGGGAGTCGAAGGATTGAACTCAAATGGGCATGGAAAAGAGAAGGATAAGGAAGAACACATAATGAAAATCCTTGAAGGATTGCAAAGAGAGGCCAAGGCTCACCGAGATGATTGCCAAAATCTCATGAAAGTCAGGGACCGACAGAGTGCATTAAACTTAAAAAATTTTAAGAGTCTGGAAAGAATAGAGAAGAAACTCGAGAAAGGAAGAGACTCAAGTACGATGGAGAGTCGCAGAACCCATGGGAGAAGAAGTAGGTCGAGGAGTGGTATCCGACATCTTAGTCACTCCCAAAGACATTCTGACAGTACGACACACAGTAGTTCAAGCCCATCCCCTACCAGAAAACATCAAAAATCTGGAAGGGAGGAATTGAAAGGAGAGATGAACATGATTAAGCCTCCAACATTTGATGGAGAACATAAGAAGGAGGAAGATGCTGAGACATGGTTGTTGGGCATGAAGAAATACTTTCAACTGCAGAATTATTCTGCCCATGCAGAAGGAAGAATTGCAATGTACCAATTGAAAGGAAAAGCATACATGTGGTGGGATCAGTTAGTGCAGGTGAAACACATCAGAGAGAAAGAGGTCACTTGGAAGGAATTTAAGAGGCATTTCGAGAAGAAGTACGTTACTAAAATATACTATGATGGAAAGATGAAGGAGTTCTTCGAACTCAAGTTGGGCAGTATGACCATTGATGAATATGAACGAAGTTTCCTAGAACTACTGAAGTATGTTCCATTCATCAAAGATGAGGCTGTCAAGATTCAGAGATATCTGAGTGGACGACCACCTTCCATGAGTGACAAGATTCAATATGATGACCCTAAGACCATGGAAGAAACAATAAGAAAGGCGAAATGCTTGTATGAACTACAAGGAGGAAGGCCTACCTTTCGGAAGGCTTGGGATGACCAGAAGAGGTTTAAGAAAGAATAGAGGCAGAAGGGAGACAAGGCTTCCTTTTTCAGAAACAGTCGTCAGGGACAGCCATCATTTAGAGAGCCGAGAAGGACTAAAGAGGGAGCACAAAGACAGAGACTGACGCCCATTCAGTGTTGGGGCTGCCAAGGAAACCACAAGTACTGAGATTGTCCCCATAAAAATGGTAACGAAAGAACTGTACATACTGTTCAGCAAGCTGAAAAAGTGGAGGATATGGACAACAAAATGTCGAGGATCTACACATCCCTAGACAACAAGCAAGAAAAATTTCAATCGCACATGATTGAAGTGGAAGGTACGATTAACAACCAACCCCTTGTTGTTTTAATTGATTCAGGGGCTAGCCATAGTTATGTAGATCCTAGAGTGGTGGAAAGTTTGCATCTAATGAGGAGCAAACATGAGAAGTCTTGGTTAGTGCAGTTGGCCACAGGGACCAAGAGGAAGGTCACTGAATTGGTTAAGTCTTGTTCAGTGGACATGAAAGGAATGAGCACTAAGGCTGAATTGAACATTTTGCCTTTAGGCTCATATGATTGCTTAATTGGGATTGACTGGTTGGACCGACACCATGCCCTTATGGATTTCCATAACAAGAGGTTCACATGCCTGAACAAAGAGGGAAATCAGGTAAGAGTCCAAGGAATTCCTAGAGCCATGGTTGTGAGGGAAATCTTAGCCATGCAGCTGAAGAAATGTTACCGGAAAGGTTGTCAATTATTTGCAGCTCGGGTGGAAGAAGCATCCCAAGATGTAGTATCGAATCTGGAAGACCATGAAGTATGCAAGGAGTTTAAGGATGTATTTCAGGAGGTACCTGGACTACCTCCGAGGAGGGACATCGATTTTTCTATAAATTTGATGCCTGGAACAGCTCCAGTTTCAAAGGATCCTTATAGAATGAGTACACCATAACTGAAAGAGTTGCAATTGCAGCTTGAAGAGCTACTAAAGAAAGGTTACATTCACCCCAGTGTGTCACCTTGGGGAGCCCCGGTCCTATTCATGAAGAAGAAAGATGGGACGTTGAGGCTGTGCATTGATTTTCGACAGTTGAATAAGGTCACTGTCAAGAACAAGTATCCTCTGCCAAGGATTGATGATCTTTTTGATCAGTTGAAGGATGCAAAAATATTTTCGAAAATAGATCTTCGATCAGGATATCACCAAGTGAGAATAAAGGATGAGGACATCAGCAAGACCATATTTAGAACAAGGTATGGTCATTATGAGTTCACAGTGGTGTCGTTTGGATTGTCCAACGCGCCTGCTTTTTCATGTGCTTAATGAATGGAGTGTTTAGAAATTATTTGGACAAGTTTGTCATAGTCTTCCTGGATGACATCTTGGTGTATTCCAAGACAGAGGAAGAACATGAAAAACACCTGAGAATGGTGTTGCAGGTGTTGAGAGAACACCAGTTGTACGCAAAACTGAGCAAGTGCTCATTTTACCAAAGGCAGATCCATTACTTGGGACATATTATATTTGAAGAAGGGATCGTTGTGGATCCTGAAAAGGTACATGCCATTCGAGAATGGACAGCGCCGAGGAGTGTGGCATAAGTTAGATATTTTATGGGTCTGGCAGGCTACTATAGGAGGTTTATAGCCGGATTCTCAAGGATAGCCCATTCTATCACTTCCTTGCAAAGGAAGGGGAAGAAGTTCTAGTGGACTAAAGAATGTGAGAGCAACTTCCAGCGATTGAAGCAACTGCTAACCAGTGCTCCAATCCTGAAGATTGCAAATCCAGACAAGGATTATGTAGTGTGCACATATGCATGTAAGGAAGGGATGGGAGGAGTTCTCAGCCAAGAGGGATTTGTGATTTGTTATGAGTCCCGAAAGTTGAAGGAACATGAGAAGAATTATTCCACTCACGATTTAGAGCTAGCAGCAATCGTCTATGCCTTGAGGAAATGGAGACATTACCTCATGGGAAAGAGATTCAAGTTGAGAACAGACCATAACAGTCTGAAGTATTTATTTGATCAACCGACCGTAAATTCCAGACAAATCAAATGGCTGGAGTTTTTGTGTGAATATGAATTTGATATCAAGCATATCAAAGGGAAAGAAAATAAGGTGGTTGATGCACTCAACAGAAAAGTGCATGAATTACATGCTAAATCCATTAGCATGTACCAAATTGAGATGAAAGACAGAATTTTGGAAGCTGCAAATGTTGATTTGCAGTACAAAAATATTATACCAAAGCTACAACAGCATGAGAGACCATAGACCAACGAAAGTTACACTTTGGGAACTAATAGTTTACTTCTGTATAAAAACAGAGTGTACGTACCTAATGTCCGAGAATTGAAGTTGGAAATTCTAAAGGAGATGCATAACGTGGCTTATGTTGGACATCCTGGATATCAGAAGACTATGGCAGCAGTCAAAAGCCATTATTTTTGGTCGGGCTTGAAGAAAGAAATCATTGAATACATCGCCAGATGTATGGAGTGCCAAAAGGTTAAGGATGAGCACAGGCACCCAGCAAGGTTGTTGCAGCCTTTACCTATTCCTGAATGGAAATGGGGCATGGTAACAATGGATTTTATCACTGGACTACCTAGAACAAGCAAGCAGCATGATTCGATCATGGTGGTGGTGGAAAAGCTTACTAAAGATACCCATTTTATTCCACTTAAAACCACCCACAGGGTAGCAGATGTTGTTGACATTTTCCTAAAAGAAGTTGCACGCTTGCACGGAATTCCTAAGACAATTGTGTCTTATAGAGACCGGAAATTCACTTTGAATTTCTGGAAAGGATTGTTCAAAGGATTCGGAATGAATCTAAACTTTAGTACAACGTATCATCCCGATTCTGATGGATAGACAGAGAGAGTAAACAGAGTAATAGAAGACATGCTGAGAATGTATGTGATGGATAAACCATCAAGGTGGGA
Organism: Picea engelmannii; assembly: GCA_009831015.1. Taxonomy (NCBI): domain Eukaryota; kingdom Viridiplantae; phylum Streptophyta; class Pinopsida; order Pinales; family Pinaceae; genus Picea; species Picea engelmannii. The sequence goes on from ML781827.1 coordinate 195,112, forward strand.
GGACTACCTGCATTTGGTAGAATTCGCCTACAATAATGGGTATCATGCATCATTGAAGATGAGCCCGTTCGAAGCGCTTTATGGAAGAAAGTGCAACACTCCAGTGAGCTGGGATAATTCAGCTGATAGAGTAGTAGTCGGGCCTAAACTGCTCAAAGAGATGAAAGATCAAATGACTAAAATTAAACATAATCTAAAAGCTTCCCAGGACAGGCAGAAAAGTTACGCTGATAGTAACAGAACCCATAGAGAATTCAAAGTGGGTGACCATGTTTTCCTGAAAGTGAAAACTAACAGGAGTTCCCTGAGACTGGGAAGTTGCGCCAAGTTGGCAGCAAGATTTTGTGGTCCATTTGAGATCCTGGAAAGGATTGGGCTGGTTGCATACATGCTTTCATTACCTGCATCTATGACTGTACATAATGTGTTTCATGTTTCACTGCTTAAGAAATATGTACCTGATGCTAATCATGTTATCGATTGGAATGTGATTCAGGTGGAACTAGAGGGTGTCCTGCAAGTGAATCTTGTGCGCATATTGGACAGGAAAAGAAAACAGCTCTGGAATTGAGCTATAGAACTTGTAAAGGTCCAGTGGACCTGGTACATTCCTGAGGACGCGACATGGGAGCATGAAGAGGTTATGCGGGTAGAGTACCCGCATCTTTTTAAAATTTTTGAAAGGCTGCAGATGCTGTGTAAAGTTGCACTGAGGACAGTGCAAAAATAAGGGGAGGGGGATTGTAGTGTCCCCAAGGCCGAGCCCCGTTGTAAACCATGTTTTGAAAGGAATTGTAATTATGTTTTATAGGATGGTGAGCCAAGTTCTTATAAGATGGAGGCTTATGTGTTTGTTAGGCCAGGGAGCCTAAGTGTTGAAGGCCAGGAGCCTGTTGTTGTATATGTAATCATGCAAAACAATTAATAAATATAAACACCGTCGTGTGCATACCGACCACGATGAATGAGTGAAGGGGGACTAAGCATCCACAGAGTGGGCAAGGAATTAGGGGCTGAAGGTGGGAAAAGGGGCTAAGTGTTGAGTCTATGGGGCTTAAGCCTTGGGAATAATATTTTAATATTATTCCAAGAAGATATGTGCATTATATGTTTTAACCTAAGTCCTTTTGGAAGGACATGTGATTTTCCAAATGGTGGGAGGCATGCATGCTGAAGGAATGCATGCAGTCGCATGGGTGACAAGTGTCAACCTTGGTGCATGCAATAAAAGGCCGAGATGAGCCGTGTTGGGGGTTCCTCCTCCATTCGAATCACAGATTGCCAGAAGGGAAGGGGTCTGACTTCTGCAGATAAAACCCTCGTACATCCTCTGAACCAAAAGGCATGTATCTATGTTTGTTCTGGGGGATAACCGGTACATCCCCGGTCTGAACCGTCCGAACCTGTGTTGACCCTTGCGTGGATTGTCTGTCACGCATTCCCGACAACCAGAGCGTGAGTCTATCCTGGGTGGGGCAGATGGGAAACGGGGGGGACCTGCCATTCTGCCGGGGGGAGAGAGAGAGTGTGTAATTCCCTGTGGAAATTGCTTCTTAGGTAATTCCCAAAATAAACACCGTAAGACCTGGCTGCCATTGTTGAGCTTGTTCTGAGAGGTCTGAGTTTGTATTCTTGGTTGACTATGGTGGTCATGCAAAGATGGATTATGCATGAATTGTTGTCTAGTGCAGGTGGTAATTGAGCTTGTGTGTGACCTCTCTCTAGGTGAGGGAGGTGGATGCTGTAGGAAGAGGTTTCTTCCAGAGAGTGTCCAGCACCAGCTTCAGGCTCTGAGACTTCCTGATCCGGCTTGTTGTCGAGACCCAGAGAGGGAGGTTAGCACCGATGGACTATGCTTGTGAAGGTGTATACTCCCAGGTGGAACAGGCATGTGGGGAAAGAGAGTCTGGTAGTAGTGGGCATAATATGGCATCCTGGGAAGAATCCTTCCAGATTCTAAGTGTTGTTTTCCCTGTAACCTCAGCCTAGCTAGGATTCCTTGCCTTGGGGTGGAGCTTAGTCCTATCTCGGGGGTGATCCACTGCTGCACTGATGAGCAGTGTGGTCTAAGGTTGGGTGGTTCGTGAAAGGCCTGCACTTGGTTGGTGGATCCCACCATTGTTACAAGATAAGTGTCTAACTATGTTTTATAACATTTTATCAATATGTTTTGTATCTCTGTGTATTATAATGATCATGCATTCTACTGTGCATTTGGATTAATGTATTTTCCATGGATTATTTATGTTAAAATGACTCTTATGCTTACTCTGAGCTTAAATGTATTTCATTGCTTAAATGCACGCGATTAACTATGATTGAGAATGTGTTATTCCGCGTAGTAACACCTACACGGTAGCCATGGTGTGCTACAGTTATTTTGGGTTATCTACCAAGTAGTCTTATAGTAATCCTGGGTAGTTGAATGAAAAGGGGTGTTACATCAGTGACTTGGTCAGAAAATCATCTACCTGCTCGCACGTGGCTATGTACCGTAAATTTACAGTTTTTCTCTGGACCAAGTCTCAGATGTAGTGGTACCTCATGTCAATATGTTTTGACCTATTATGAAATATCGGGTTCTCTATCAATTTTATGCAACTTTTATTATCATAGTGAACCACCGTCATCTCGATCTTGTCACCAAACAACCCAAAAATCAATTTTTTGAGCCATATTTCTTCCTTTCTAGCATCACTTGGTGTAATGTACTCAGGCTCTATTGTACTCTGTGCAATGGATCCCTACTTCTAGCTTGACCAAGAGATCATAGTGGATCCTAAACTGAAGCAGTATCCAAAAGTACTCTTCTGATCCACTGGGCTTCCTGCCCAGTCAACATCTGCATACCCATGCAGAAATAAAACACCATTGGATTATCTCAAACCATAAGTAATTGTCCCTCTGAGATATCTCAATATGTGCTTTGTTTCCACCCAGTGTCTCTGTCTCGGTTCAGTCATGAACTGACTCATTGCAATCATTGCATATCATATATATGGCCTAGTGTGAATCATGTACATCAATGATCCAATCAGCTGCCTATACATGGTGGGATCCACCAAATCTGAACCTGTATCATAATCATGCAGCTTCCTCAGGTTGGTAATCATCGGAGTAGACATGGATTTGCAATCCATCATACCAAACCTCTTTAGTACATCCACTGTGTATTTTATTTGTGCCAAAAATATCTCACCCTATCTTTTCCATACTTCCAATCCTAGGAAGTAATGCATCAAGCCTAAGTATTTCATCTCGAATTTTGAGGTTAGCTCCCTCTTACACCAGGCTATTAGCCCTTCATCTCATGTTAGAAAGATATCATCAACATGTAGGATTAGATAACAGGTTGGTTACCTCTTACCTTGAAGTACAACATGCTTTTAAGAAAGCCATCAATCCTATCATACCAAACTATGAGACCCTGCTTAAGACCATACAAGGCCTTCCTTAGCTTGCATACATGAGTTCCTTTGTTATGTAGTAGAAAACCATCTGGCTATTCCACAAAGACCTCATGTTCAATCTTTCCATTCAAGAATGTTTTTTTTACATCCATCTGATGTAGCTTCCAACCAAGAACGGGAGCTAAAGCAATAATAGTTTGAATGGAGGTATACTTGGCTACAGGGGCAAAAGTCTCTTCATCGTTGATTTCTTCTTTCTGAGTGAAGCCGTTGGCTACAAATATTTCTTTGAAATTTTCCACACTTCCATCAGTTGCATGTTTGATCTTATAGATCCATTTGGAAGAAACCACTGATTTGTCTTTTGGCCTCGACACAATGTCCCAAACATTGTTCTTTATAATAGACATGTATTCCTCAAGCATGGCATCCTTCCATACTTGTAATTTATATTCTTCTTCAAATGAATAAGGTTCGGCATCACTAATGCTTCTCATCAGTGAAACATATCCTCCAAACCTATGAGGAAAGTTCCTTTGGGAGCAACTATCCTTTATGCTTCCTACACTATTTATTTAAGCCACCCTCGCTTCCTTTTGGTTGGAGGTTCTTCAAGAGTTCTTTCTAACACTTTAGCAGGTTCTAGGGGCTCATTATTTGGCCCTTCATGAGGTTCCTCCCTCGGATCATCTGACTCTTCACTTTTTAGAAGAGGGTGAAGCTGGCTGAACTGCTTCTGATTCTCATTGAAGCTCTATGGATTTCTTAAATGTGGCTTCCTCATGGAAAGTCACATCTCTACTTACCTCTATTTTCCTATGACCTGGTAAATAAATCTTGTAAGCCTTGGAGTTCTCACTATACCCCACAAAAACCCCTTTCTTGCCTGAGGGTTCCATATTTGTCCTCTTTTCCTTAGGGACATGAATTTACACAAGACACCCAAATATCCTTAGATTCCTTACTTCATGTTTGATCCCCGAGAAGACCTCTTCAAGAGACTTTTCCTTCAAGATAGCATGTGGACACCTATTCTAAATATACACAGTAGTAGAGGTAGCTTCTTCCCATAAAGAATTTGGCAGATCCTGGTCAAACATCATTGCTTTCGCTGCCTCACAAATTGTCTTTTTTTTCCTCTCAACAACTCCATTTTATTGAGGGTTATATGGCACGGTCAACTGTCTCTTGATTCCTACTGACTTGTAGAAATCCTCAAACTAGAGAGATTCAAACTGTCCTCCATTGTCTGTTCTAAATATTTTGATGTGTTTCCCTGTCTGCTTTTCAATAAAGGCTTTATACTCTGTGAGATTACCAAATGTGTCACTTTTAGCTTTAAGGAAATATATCCAACATTTTCTTGAGTAATCGTCAATAAAAATGACATAATACAAACAACCACTAAGTGAGGGAGATGACATGGGACCACATACATCAAAATGAACCAGATCTAAGATTCCCTGAGCTCTGTTGTCACTACTAGGAAATTCTTTCTTTATATTTTTACCTAGCATGCATCCCTTAAAAATTTCATTTTTACTAAGAGAAATAGAGGGCATTCCACATACCATGTTCTATAGATCTGGAAGATCTTTGTAATGAATATGTTTAAGTCTTTTGTGCCACAACTCGTTGGAGCTAGTCACATCATGAGCCAATGCCTGAACTGATTGTCCTGACACGACATACAGTCCTCCACTATGAATTCCAATGGGTTCAGATGTACTTAAGTGGCTACCTTTAGCCCATAGTAGTGCCTTCATCTCCTTGAAGATCACCCAATATCCCTTGTCCTCAAGGGTTGCAACTGATAGTAGATTTTTCTTGAGCCCTGGAACATATAATACTTCATAAATATGAAATCTAGCCCCTGATTCCAATCTGAAGGAGATAGAGCCTACTCCCTCTATCTTGTAACATTTGTCATCCCCAACCTCAACATGCTTTGCAAAATATTTCATCTCGAAATCTGAGAGGATCTCCTTGTACCCTGTCATGTGCTTTGATGCACCACTGTCTACTAACCAAGTTTTCAGCCCCGTGAAAACTAAACTAGACAAGGCAGAAACCAAGTAATATTACTTTCTATTTTCTTTCTCACTAGAAGGACTTTTCTGATTTCTTTTGGATTCATCATCCTCGACAGTTGAGGCATGATGTTTCCCTTTCCTTGGATATTTATTTTTAAACCAACAATCTTTAGAAAAATGACCCAACTTATTACAACTAAAGAATTTAATCTTAGACGTATCAATATTCTTTCCTTTGAATGTACCTTTGGTGTTTGGCTTCATCTGAGAGCCTTTTTGGAATGTGCCTTTCTTCTTTCCCTTGATGCTAAAGCTGAGTGCTCTTCTTTCGTTGGCTTGCTCATGGTAGTTGTGTGAATCTTCTCCTGGAGGAAATCATGCCATAACCTCTCAAACGTAGGCTGAATATCTCTCCCACTTACACTGGATAGGAAGGTCTCCCATCAAGAAGGAAGACCGTAAAAAATGGCATGCACTAAATTATCATTGTCCACTGTCACCTTTGTGACTAAAAGTTGATCTTTGATTTGGGCTATCCTGGAACAGAAAGATGCCACTGATTCACCTTTATTCATCTTTAAATATTTAATCTTGTGCTTAAGTCTCCTCCTTTGACTTGGAGCTTTTTTCTCATACAGATTCACCAAGGTATCCATACAGTCCTTGGAAGTCATTAAAGAAGTCATTGCAGGAATTATACTGTCTTTGACTGAGTCAAAGATGATTTGCTTGGCCTTATCTTGACTCTTCTTGAAGGCCACTCTTCTTGCATTATTCGTGGGTTCCTCCACCACTTTGGTCACATACTACTCAAGATCATGCTCCTGCAAGATATTTGTTATCTGGAGCTTCCACACATTGAAGTTGGTAGCTCCTTCGAGCCTATCCTCGACCCTGACTGAAATGGAGGATGCCATGGACTTCACACTGGAAAATTAATCAAGCTAGCATGGATCTATGTGTACCTGCTTCTTCACTTCAACACATTTAACACACCCTATGCTCTGATACCATGTTAAATTATGAGCTTGATTTCTTATGCGGATTAATTCTTTTATTTTCTTCAACACTTTGATTCCAACTTAATACACTTCAACAATACCAAATCATAATTGAATAGAAATAACTATGTAGATAAGTAAGCATGCACATCAATAACACATATACCCTGGGGAAATCCTGTACAGGGAGAAAAAACCCAGCAAATGATATTCCTTTATTGCATTAATAATGTAAGATCACTTACAAATATCCACCATGAATGTTATGCTCTTAAAGATCTTGCCAAGGTGACTCTAACCTAAAAAAGACGTAAGAGACCTTGCTGAAATACACCTCTGATATGTTGCCTCTATTGTTGATATACAACACTTATATGTTGTTGATATATGCCTTTGATCTGCAGCCTCTATTGCTGATATACAACATTGATATGATGTTTTTGTATGCTGCCTCTTTATGACTGATATGCTCCTCTATTGCTTCTCCCTTAACCTGCATATCAAAACTGTGTTGAAGAGAGGGGAGAACTCTACTTATATAGGTTGAAGAGGAGAAGAGGAGAGGCTCGAAATAGTAACTTGTTTTCATGCTTTAATCATAACTGAGCTTCGTACTTTAGTTCGAACTAGACTTGAGACTGGTATACTTTAGTTCGAAAATAGAACTAGACTTGAGACTTCAGTTACAACTCAACATTACACTTTAGTTCGAAAATAGAACTAGACTTGAGACTTCAATTACAACTCAACATTACACTTTAGTTCAAAAATAGAAATAGACTTGAGACTTCAGTTACAACTCACCCTTGACTTGACATGCATGTGTACTAACTTAGCATGCACATGACATGCATGCATGCAACATGAAACTAGTTATGCATGCAAAGCATGTCATGCATGCAACATGCAACATGCAAGTGTACATGCATGCAACATGCAACATGTGACAACTTGACAACAAAGTCTTTGACTTAGACATGCAACTTTGACCTCTACAACTCAACTCTTTACAAGGCAATTCGAAATTCTCTTCATAGTGGATAATGTTACACGTACCAATGCACTAGATCAATACATTTATATCATTTTCAATATTAGGAATATTGTTTGTTTCTAGGTCATAGGAATTTTATATTCAACCTAACTTTTGCTAGATGCCTTGACTTTTTCTCATGGCTCACAAGGCTTGACTAGGCTCATAGAGGTTGTACATTCCCCCTAACTTTTGCACTAGTATGTCTATGCTCACAGAGGTTGTACTTTCTACCTGAATTTTGCACTAGACTGTCTATGCTCACTGAGGTTGTGCGTTCCCCCTGACTTTTGCATTAGACTCACATAGCATCTCGTTTGTCCTGACTTTTGGTTTGACTCACAGAGGTTGTACGTTCCTCCTGTCTTTTGTCAATACCTCACAAGACTGGTTGATTCTCCAAATCTCCCTCGCTAGCCTCAGGGTGGCCCATATGGCCTCTCATTGGAGAATAACTGTTGATGCTACCAAATTTAACAAGTACAACTGATGTTGTTAAGACTCTTGTAAAAAATGAAACTTATAAGAACAATCACAAAGAAGGATTATCTTTATTATTTTTCTTTTGAAATGCTTTCAAGATGAGAAGAAAACACAACACTAGGGTAATTATTTTTCTTTTTCAAATAAAAATGCAAAGCAAATGCAAATAAAGAAAGAGACCTAAAAAACTAGTTTTTTTTTTAACATTTTCTTCCAATCAAAGAAGAACTAACAAAAGATGCTAAAAAAAATTGATGAATACACGATTCTTTTTTCTTAAAATTCAAGCTAAAAATAAGCTAAAAATGCTAGGAAACAAAAGAATATTAATGAACAACTAAACAAAAACTTAAACCCAAGCTATGGCAACAAACAAAGACTCTGGATTGATTCAAGAAATCCCTGAGAAGTGAGAAATTCAATCAGGAAAGAGGCAAACTCCCTCTTTTTCAAAATCTTTCATGAAACAGAGACGTGGTATGTTGCATCAGCAACCTGCATATGTATGTGGGTTTTTTATTGAGAAGAGTGTGTATGTACATGGTCTGACCCAAGAAAGGGCACATACACCTTTGTATCTCTTCAAAAAATGAAAAGACCAAGTAGTCTTACAGGGAAGGGACAACTGGTATGCACCCTGGAGGTGACCAGAATCCCTTGATAGACTCAAAAAACTTGAAAGAAACTTGAAAGGAAAACAAACCAATCAAACAACCCAAAATCCCCTAAAAAACCTAGAGGCAATCCCCAGCATGGTCACCAGTTCTGCTAGCGGGAAAACCCCCCTTTAACTACACCAGGGTTCAATATGTAGACAGAGAGAATAATCGTCCAAAATCTAGTCAATCCTCTATACTACCCCAAACATACCAAAACTAATGTAAATAAATCAAATGGAAAATATATCAGGTAACTATACCTTTGATCCCATGTCCAGTGATGATCTCCTCATGCTTGGAAGTTCCACGGACTGCACGTCTCCTCCCTAGGCTGACCTGCATACAAAGATAGGCAAACAAAGAATTACAAGCATGTTATTCTATCCATAAGTTAGGTTTAGATATACTCAAAAAACTTGAAAGAAACTTGAAAGGAAAACAAACCAATCAAAAAACCCAAAATCCCCTAAAAAACCTAGAGGCAATCCCCAGTATGGTCACTAGTTCTGCTAGCGGGAAAACCCCCCTTTAACTACACCAGGGTTCAAGATGTAGACAGAGAGAATAATCCAAAATCTAGTCAATCCTCTATACTACCCCAAACATACCAAAACTAATGTAAATAAATCAAATGGAAAATATATCAGGTAACTATACCTTTGATCCCATGTCCAGTGATGATCTCCTCATGCTTGGAAGTTCCACGGACTGCACGTCTCCTCCCTAGGCTGACCTGCATACAAAGATAGGCAAACAAAGAATTACAAGCATGTTATTCTATCCATAAGTTAGGTTTAGATATACTCAAAAAACTTGAAAGAAACTTGAAAGGAAAACAAACCAATCAAAAAACCCAAAATCCCCTAAAAAACCTAGAGGCAATCCCCAGTATGGTCACTAGTTCTGCTAGCGGGAAAACCCCCCTTTAACTACACCAGGGTTCAAGATGTAGACAGAGAGAATAATCCAAAATCTAGTCAATCCTCTATACTACCCCAAACATACCAAAACTAATGTAAATAAATCAAATGGAAAATATATCAGGTAACTATACCTTTGATCCCATGTCCAGTGATGATCTCCTCATGCTTGGAAGTTCCACGGACTGTACGTCTCCTCCCTAGGCTGACCTGCATACAAAGATAGGCAAACAAAGAATTACAAGCATGTTATTCTATCCATAAGTTAGGGTTATATATACTCAAAAAACTTGAAAGGAAAACAAACCAATCAAACAACCCAAAATCCCCTAAAAAACCCTAGAGGCAATCCCTAGTATGGTCGCCAGTTCTACTAGCGGGAAAACCCCCCTTTAACTACACCAGGGTTCAAGATGTAGATAGATATAATAATCATCTAAAAGCTAGTCAATCCTCTATACTACCCCAAACATACCAAAACTAATGTAAATAAATCAAATGGAAAAGAGATCGGGTAACTATGCCTTTGATCCCACGTCTGGTGATGATCTCCTCATGCTTGGAAGTTCCACTAACTGTACATCTCCTCCCTAGGTTGACCTGCATACAAAGAGAGGCAAAAAAAGAACTACAATCATTCTATTCTATCCATAAGTTAGGGTTAGATATTAAGTGTCAAGTATAAATCAATAAAAATACTCAAAACACCATTGTTTGGGATAGGAAAATGTGATTCTTTTATTCGTAATACAAAGATTATACCTTACAATCTGAGTCGGCCACTATTCTGCAAACCTAGTACAGGCTCCTCTTTACCATGCTCCAAGTGCACCTTGAATGACCTTCTTCTCTCAACCTTCTAATCACCTCTATGGAAAGGGAATGGGTTGAAGGGAGGAAGAAGGGGATAATGAGGGTATGTTGAGGCAATATCTCAGAAAAGGTAGAAATATCTTGGGCAATGAGGGGAAGTGAAATTGGGAAGAGTTTCACTATTCTTATGCTTAGATTGGAAATGATACCCCAACACCTCCTTTTATATGCCAAAAGGATGGTTATTCAATTGGGTGATGGGCTATAGCAGGTGGATTAGTTGGGAAATCTCCAATAGCCCATGAATTTCAACGAATTCCTTGCAACTTTTTGTTTTTTGCAACTTTTGCAAGCATACACGGGTTGTAATGGTGTAACATGCGTATGTATGCAAGATGTAGTGGTGAAACAAGCGTATTTACATGGGATGTAATGGTGCAGGGTGCGTACATCTTCCAAAAAATGGTTTTTTAAGAAGAGATTCTCAACAGTGCGTTGGCAAAATATGCAAGTAAGAGGGCCATTGCCATGTATGCAAGAGTAGGGAATTTTAGGGCTATAACAATTTTATAATCTTTGTAAATCCAATGTGATAAATTCAAAATTGTGGATTGAGTGGGCTGAGTGAGTTATTCTAAACAACAATGGAAATTGACTAAGTATTGACCAATTGTTTGATTTATGTTAACCAAGTGGTTCCGACCAAGTTGAATTGAGTTTAATTTGCATATAAAATCCAAGAAACATATAATTATATAACTACTTATGGGTCTCCTATGGATGATAAAAGTTGACCGAATCAACCTTATTTTAAGGGGATTGATTATGCACTCATGTGTATACAATAATAATAATAATAGAATTTTAAGGTAACATCCTAGCCAAACACCAAATTGATGTATGGGATCCCTTTTTTGTGGGAAAAGAGATCTATTCCATGCAACGATTTTACTAGTTAAGTCTACAAAGGTGTACACACCCTATCCCCCTTTGGATTCAAATTTATGACTTCCTAGGAGGAAATATATACTCTTAATTGTGTTATTTTGCCATGCAATGTCATAATTATAAACACCACCACTCTTTTTGGATATTTCATTACTACTTTTGCAATTTACTTGTTCAAATCATGACATTCACTCAAAACTTTTTTTATTACAAACAACTATAATTCATGCACTTAAGTTCAAAAACAATATTTTCACAATTTCAACTACCATGAAGTTAATTTTGATTTTCTTTATGAAATAAGAATGATGAAAATATAACACAACTAAACAATAATAAGTATAATTGAATGAGAAAAGTGACGTTTCAATAAGTTTGGACCTTTACTCTTTTTTAATGCTTCTTGATACATAGCAAATCCAAGATTCAGATGAATCAAGATAAAAAGACTAGAAAGAAGAAGTATTTGAATCATGTAATTTTGGTAGAAAATTTAGTAAGTAAAAGTATTGTGTTAGGAAATGAGAAACACTTCCACACTAAACCTAGCAGAAGAGAGGAAGAAATATTTAATCAAGAAAGTAAATGACGCAACAAACACATAGTACGCAAATATTTTACCTTGGAAATCCAAATGGGAAAACTAGTATTCCTTGAGCATATTGCTCTCTTGTTGTCTTATTCCTTTTGAATAAAAGGTTACATTCCTAACCTTGGTCTACACCTAAGAGAAAATCGACATCATACCTTCTTTCTTTACATAAGAACAACCTTGTATCCAATTCAGATTACATATACATGACCAACAACCTCTAAAACAATGTCTCTAAAGATTAGCTTTTACAACATTAAAACACACCTCATTTATAGGATTTACAGTAGGAAAAACCATATAGAAAAGGTGCCCAAAAACGGTTACAGATCCACACAGATAATTGGCAACAAATCCTTCGAATCTTGGGATTTTGTTACAATCGACTCTAAGTCGGTTTACTAGTCGATTAATAGTCTACCTCCATTCGGTCTTCAGTCAATTTCCATGCTCCCTCTTGTTGACCTCTTCGTGGTTGACCTCTTCGACTTGCTATCAATTTATTTGAATTCGAATTTTCTTGGTCGAACCACCTCGACCTTCGACTTTCATTGTCATTCAATCCACCTCGACTAAACTTTCACTACAAAGAATATAACAACCGAACACTCTCCCACTTGTTGTATTCTTTGTTGAAACCAAGATATTTATGAACTCTCATTCATAGACCCAGGGAATCAATTCCCATTGCCTCTATGCACCAATAAAATTTCGCAAAACTCATAGACTTGGTCAAAGAGTCTGTTATATTTTTCAACGTGTCTACTTTCTCCAGCAACACCTTGTTTCTTTCCACCATGTCTCTCACAAAATGGTATTGTACATCAATGTGCTTGGTCTTGGAATGATAATATGGGTTCTTTGCCAGAAATAGTACACTTTGATTGTCACAACTTATCTTCATATCTCTCTTCTCAAACACAATTCTTGAGCATAGCCTTTCTAGCCATACTGCTTCTTTGCTTCCATGAGTGGATGCCCTGTATTCAAATTCTATTTTTGACAAGGCTACGACAACATATCACTTACAAATATAGTTGATTGTTCCATCGAACATCTTGAACACATATCCACTGGTCGAACTTCATCGATCTAGATCTCCAACCCAATCAGCGTCGACAAAGCCATGTACATTTAATTCACTATCACCTCTAGGTTTTCCTTGGTAGCATATAGCATAGCCTTTTGTGCCACACAAATACATGAATACTCTCTTGATAGTTGTCGGGTGATCCTTTCCAGGTGTCGACATGTATCTAATCAATACTCCCACTACATGGGAAATGCCTGGTTGAGTGCAGGCCATCACATACATTAGACTACCAACAACACTTGCATAGGGAAAATGTGCTATGTCCTCTATTTCCTCCTATGTATTTAGACACAGTTCAACGGTTATCTTTTCTCCCACAGGAATTGGCACCTTTATAGGTTTGCAATATTGCATGTTGAAATGTTTCAAGACTGTTTCAATATACTTCTTATGGTTCAACCAGATATTTCTAGATGCTCGATCTCTCTTAATCTCCATTCCCATAATGAAGTTTTTTGCACCAAGATCCTTCATGTTGAACTTGGAGGATAGCTTCTTCCTCACCTCCTTTATTTCATTCATGTTGTTTCCAATCAACAACATGTCATCGACATATAATGCTACATATATGAAACACCTACCTTCTTCTTTGGAATATATGTAGTGATCAACTTTTCTTCTCACAAATCCCAAACTAAGAATGTATCTGTCAAAACTTTGGTACCACATCCTTGGTGATTTCTTTAGACCATAAAGGGATCTTTTCATATTGCACACCAAATCTTTCTTACCCCTTACTACAAATCCTTCATGTTGTTTCATGTAGATTTATTCTTCCAGGTCCAAGTGTAGGAATGTTGTCTTTACATCCATATGTTATATTTCCATATCAAATGATGCAGCCAGAGAAATTAGTACCCTAATGGAAGTTAATTTTTCATCAGGGGAAAAAATATCACTGAAGTCAACTCCTTCGACTTGGGAATATCCTTTCGCTACCAGTCAAGCTTTGAATTTCTTGACTTGACCTGCGACGTTCGTTTTCTTCTTGAATACCCACTTGCTACCAATGAGATTTCTTCCATTAGGTAATTTGACTAAATCCCATGTCTCATTATTATGCAAGGATTCCATCTCTTTTACCATGGCGTCCTTCTAGAGTTTTCCCTCTGCTAAGTCATCTACCTCCCTGACCGACTTGGTCTCTTCGTTAGTGGAATTTAAAAAAAATGTGTAACAAAATTCGAGTGGAATATACCTTTTGAATGGTTTTATTACTCGTTCTAACCACCTTAAAACCAGGTTCGGTTGCTCCACCTCTTCATCTGATTTAGTCAACTCATCTAAATCACCTTCTTCGTTCATCAGTTTAAATCACACCTTCTATGTATTATTCTATGTTTTAAATATCACTTCAGATGCAGGAGCATCACCAACATCAAGCGAGCCAGCGCGGAAGCGAAGGACAGCTGGACAAGCTAGCGCAAATTTTGAAAACACCTTGAAATTGTTGCGCAATCTTAAATGAAGCCATTAAGAAGAGGCACACTTGTATAATGTAACCGGACCTTGAGAAATTCACTCTCGTCCTTAGTAGGTAGAAGGCATTTAAGGTAGTTAATGCAGGTAAATAGAATTTAATTCTAGATTAGACAATTTTAGAACGCAAGAGGGAAACGGGATATAGACACCCTCATTGTGTATTGTATCATTATGAAGATGAAGATTGAAGAGCATAGAAGAGAAGCAGAGAGTTGTGTAAGAACACCCATGTACAGATATTTGGATTAATAGAAAGAGTTGATTCAAATTCATGGTTTTGCGTTTGTTCTCTGTGTATTGATGTTAAATGATATGCTCATGAATGTTTGCTTCCTGTTATACATTTGCTTTATATGTTGTGTATATGATTTCATGCTTTGAGGTTGAAGTATGAAAGGAAGTAGGAATGAGTTTCACTTGTTTCTCTATCTGAACAAGAGTTCCTACAAGGAGTGCAGTCGAAGTGTCTGCAAGGAGTGCATTGACAGAGGGTTCAGATAGGTAGCTTTTTTTCTCATTTCCGCAGAAGTGCAGACAGGCACAGGAGCCATGCAAGGAGTGCGCAGGCTAAGCGAAGTTTTAGGGTTGCGAACCTGAGTGAATCATTTAGGGACTGCTGCTGCAGGTGTGCACAGAGTCGAAAGGATTCAAGCACTTGAAGTGTTTGAAGGTTGCCACAAGGAGTGCATGCAAGGGTCTTCTCTAAGACTCAGAGTTGTAAGAAGATCAGGAAGGATAAGGCCTTTGGAATTGTTGAAGAACAGCACAAGGGAAGTCGTGACTGGAAGAATTTGGAAGGCGTCACAAGTTTGTGTGTAGGTGGACGAGTTCCACGGAGGAACACTTGGTCATTCACAGGAATCATCAAGGAAGAACAGATGGTCGAAGTTCTCTAAGGAGATTTCGCGAAGTTCCATGAGCCGTTAGATCTCGCGAAGGTGCAAGGGAGATACAACAGAGTATTCTCAAAATTTTGAAGCTTAGGAGGGACAGGGCCGTAGATCTAAGTCACAAGGACCATCAGATTTACACGTAAGATTCCATATCGGGGTTTTGTGGGTGAAAGTCACATAAACACTGTGGCGGGAATCGCTAAATCGCGAAATGCAATATCCCGATGACTAAGAGAACATTGTGGGGCCACAGGAGTCGGCGAGGCAGACAGGTGGCACGTTATTTCGGGGTTTCAAGGTGAGAAGTCCCGAAACAATTGCATCAGGATTCGCAATATTGTGAAATCTGAAATCCCGATAGAGGTGACGGGGTGTTGAAAAGTCAAACTCGCGCGTGCGTCAGAGTTTCGGCATATCGAGATTCGGGGGTCAGTAAAGCAAGTTGCTCGACATCGCGAGTGCCAAAATCGCGATAAGGAAAATCCCAACAAGGTTAAGGAAAGGTCAGTGTTGACTGGTTTCGGGTTTCGGGGATTCGAGAACCAAATGCTCGACCACTGACCTCGCGAGGTCGCGAAGTCCGATCTCCCGATTGTAAAGAGGGGGATCCCACGAGGATTGTTGTGGGTGCAGATTTCTCGATAGGGAAATAGAAGAGCGTTAGATTTCTTCATATCGTGAAGAAGGGAATATCCTGTTCTGGCGAGGGCCTTTCGACCTACGAGTTGAGCGCGTCGGCATCATCTGGTATCATAGCACATAAATGTTCTTTGCTTTCTGTAGCAGAGAAAGGGAATTCACCATGCCGCCAAGGAGAAGGGACAGGCAAACACCCGATCCACCAGAGGATAGGGAAATGTTGAGAAGAAGAGGTAGGTAGATGACAGATCCAACCATGGAGAAAGAGATGTGTGATCTACGAGCTAGACTCGAAGACATGGAGACAGCGCAAAGACGCACAGTCAGTGCGAGGGATCTCAGTGATTTCGAGAGTGATATTGAGGCTGAACATGAAGAAGAAGTTGTAGCTGAAGATGCATCAAACAAGCGTTTGATCAAAGCTATTGCCAGAATGGGTGCAAGAGCAAAGATGGACATTCCATTTTATGAGGGAAACTTGGATGCAGAGGAGATTCTAGACTGGATTAGAGCTCTAGACACATACTTTGACTACGAAGATGTCGAGGAAGACAAGAAAGTCAATCATGCTGTCACTAGATTGGAGAGACATGTAGCATTGTGGTGGGATGAACTACAAGCTGACAGACGTTGCAAAGGCAAGCAAAAGATCAAAAGCTGGGACAAAATGATCGCAAAGATGAAGGTGAAATTCATCCCCATGGATTATCAAATTACTTTGTTTAGGAGGATGCAGAACCTGAGACAGAAGTTGCTGACAGTGAAAGAATAGAGTGAGGAATTCTACAAGCTGAACATCAGGGTAGGTCATCGGGAGAGCGATGATGAAAAAGTTTCCAGATACATGAATGGCTTGAGATATGATATCCAGGATGAGATGAGCATGGTAACCATCCGAACGGTGGAAGATGCTTACCAGATGGCCCTGAAAGCGGAAGAGAAGCTGAGCCGAAATCAAAGTCAAAGAGGTTGAGGCAGAAGTCAACCCAGAGGCAAATCAGTTGCCCAGGATAAATATCATAAGCCCAAGGAAGACTAGAAGAAACCTCAGATTCGAAATGAGAGAGGTGGAACCTCACAGCAAGGGAAGCATACTGAGCAGAGAGGAGATTATGCTAACAACAACACTTTTCCTCGTACTAGAGGTAGAGGAAGAGGAAGAGGTGGAGTAATCACATGCTTCACATGTGGAAAGAATGGGCACAAGTCTTACGAGTGTCCAGTTAAAAAGAAGGAGACTGGAGAAGCTCACATCGCCGAGGCGCAGAGGTAGGATGTTGAGGCAGAAGATGCTGAAGGTGGAAGATCCCTGGTGATGCGAAAAGTCCTTTTGACACTTGAGAAGGAGGTGGAGAATTCAGTCCAAAGGACCAGACTTTTCAGGACTGCTTGCAAGACCAAGGCCAGGGTATGCAAGGTCATCGTGGATAGTGGTAACATGGATAATCTCGTATCTACAGAGATGGTAGAGAATCTGGAGCTGGAGACGACTGATCATCCAAGCCCATATAGAGTTTCATGGCTACAGAAAGGACACCAAGTAACTGTCACTAAACAATGTTTAGTTGAATTTAAGATAGGAGGATATAATGATAAAATACTTTGTGATGTCATTCCTATGGATGTTTGTCATCTATTGTTGGGTAGACCATGGAAATATGATAGGAATGTGATTCATGATGGGAGAATGAACACATACACCCTAGAGAAGAATGGGAGGACACACATGTTGCTTCCAATTAAGGATAAGGAGGTGAAGTCGGAAGTAAGAAACACAATGCTTCTCATGAGTGGGAAGGAAATTATTACTGAGGTTAAGAAGAAGGAGGATCCACAGTTCATTGTGGTCAGAAAACCAAAGATTGTTCTAACTAGCACAAGGGTGGATGATTTACCATAAGAGGTTCAGGAACTGCTAGAAGAGTTTGCTGATATAATTGTGGACGAATTACCTCGTTCATTGCCACTGATTAGAAGTGTGAGTCATCATATTGATCTCATACTAGGAGCCAGTTTTCCAAACAAAGTTGCATACAGGTTGACGCTGCAAGAGAATGAAGAAGTTAAGAGGCAAGTCCAGGATTTGTTGGACAAAGGTTTGGTCAGGGAAAGCTTGAATCCATGTGTTGTTCCAACAGTATTCAGTCTGAAGAAATACGGAGGCTGGAGAATGTGTACTGACTCAAGAGAGATTAATAAGATAACCATCAGGTACAGATTTCCATTGCCGAGGATGGATGATCTGATGGATTGCTTGAGCGGAGAAAAGTATTCTTCAAAGATTGATTTGAAAAGCGGTTATCACCAAATCCACATGAGAGAAGGTGATGAGTGGAAGACAACATTCAAAACCAATGAAGGGTTGTATGAATGGCTTGTTATGTCATTTGGCTTAACAAATGCGCCGAGTACCTTCATGAGGTTGATGAACGAAGTCCTGAGGGAGTTCATCAAAAAATTTGTCATTGTATATTTGGATGACATACTGGTTTTTAGTAAAACAGTGGTAGAACATTTAAAGCATTTGGCTACAGTGATGCAAAGGTTATAGCTGGAGAAGTTGTTTATAAACATGAAGAAGTCCTCATTCATGAAGACAAAGCTCATTTACTTGGGATTTGTTATTTCAGCAAATGAGTTGAGGATGGATCCAGATAAGGTGGAGGTAATCAAGAATTGGCCATCACCGAGGAATATCTTTGAGGTGAGAAGTTTTCATGGATTAGCTAGTTTCTACTGGAATTTCATCAGAAATTTCAGTGGAATTAGTACAGCAATGATGGATACAGTGAACAAAAGACACAAGTCTTTTCACTGGACTGAAGAAGCTGAAAAGAGTTTCAATATGCTAAAGAGGAAGATCACGGAACAACCGGTTTTGGTGTTTCCATATTTCCGAAAGACATTTCAAGTGAAATGCGATGCAAGTGGATTTGCAATCAGGGAAATCTTGAGTCAAGAAGATAGGCTGATAGAGTATTTCAGCGAGAAGTTGAATGAAGCAAAATTGAAGTACTCCACTTATGATAAGGATTTTTATGCTATCATCCAGGCATTAAAGAAATGGAGGCATTACTTGATCTCGAAAGAATTTGTATTATACAGTGACAATCATGCACTGCAGTTTGTGACTCAATAGGAGAAGTTGAATTAGAGACATGTCAAATGGGTTGAGTATATGTAGAATTTCACTTTTGTGATTAAACATATTTCTGGTACTTCTAACAAAGTGGTCGATGCTTTGAGCAGGAAGTGTTTGCTGTGGCAGGAGTACCGAGTCAAAACGCTGGGTTTTGATGATCTCAGGAACATGTACGTTGATGATCAAGATTTTAAGGAGGCGTATGAAGCAGCTGAGAATCCAGTTCTCAGAAATAGAAGCCAACGGGACGAATACATGATCCAGGAAGGATTGTTGTTTAGAGGTAATCAACTGTGTATTCTGAAATGCTCCATGAGGGAGAATCTGTTGAAGGAGATGTTGGGTATGTGTTATATTCTTTGCATGTGTGTGTGTGTGTGTGTGTGGGTGCGCTACAACAACTGCGTCTGGCGGTTATTTGCTATTTTTAGCGGATTTTGCTATTTTTAGCTGATTTGTAAATTAATCCCGGATTAAGGGATTAGGGTTTTGGTATCTACGGAATACCTAA
>ML781827.1:219167-229871 GCA_009831015.1 Picea engelmannii
CCGGTAAAGATCTCTGTGTATTCTGTGTATGAGCCATTGATTAATTTCTGTATTGCTTAAGAATATATATATGCATTGCTTTACTTCGCAGGTTTAAAACTTACAGGAGAAACACAGTGGAGGATTGGCAGGGCACTTTGGTCATGAAAATACATTCACAAAGCTAAATGAGTCATATTTTTGGTCGGGAATGCGAGCATATGTCAAGAGGTTCATGGACAGATGCATAATTTTCCAGCATTCGAAGGGAAGGAGGCAGAATGCAGGGTTTTATCAACCATTGCGCATACCAGAGAAGTCGTGGGATGCAATTAGCATGGATTTCATATTAGGGTTTCTAAGAACACAAAGAGGTTTTGATTCAATCTTTGTGGTTGTGGATAGATTTTCCAAAATGGCACACTTCATTC
Source organism: Picea engelmannii (assembly GCA_009831015.1). Classification (NCBI taxonomy): domain Eukaryota; kingdom Viridiplantae; phylum Streptophyta; class Pinopsida; order Pinales; family Pinaceae; genus Picea; species Picea engelmannii. The sequence continues at coordinate 219,578 of ML781827.1, forward strand.
CATGTCAGAAAACCAGTGACACAACTCACATTGTGAACCTGTTTTTCAAAGAGGTCATTCGACTTCATGGGTTGCCGAAGAGTATAGTTTCGAATCGAGATACAAAGTTCATAGGGAATTTTTGGAGGACCTTATGGAAGAAGCTTGTTGAGAAGCTTGGTGACAGAACACCACATCCAGTGGGACAACATATTACCACAGGCAGAGTTTTCTTATAATGACTCAGTTAACAGGAGCACAGGGAAAAATCCATTTCAAGTTGTCTATGGCATGCAACCGAGAGGAATTTCTGAACTGAGGGATTCAAAACAGACTACGACTAGAAGCACTAGTGCAAAAGATTTCGCAGAGGCGATGAAGGAACTTCACAGTCAGGTGAAGGAGAGACTACAGAATTCAAGTCAGGAATATAAGCGCAGAGTAGATTAGCGTAGGAGACAACTTTAGTTTGAGGTTGGTGACTTGATTCTGGCACATTTAAGAAAAGAAAGGTTCCCGAGAGGAACATATAACAAGTTGAAGATGAAGAAAATTGGACCATGTAGGGTCTTGAAGAAATTTGGGGCGAATGCTTATGAGATTGAATTACCCGATGGGATCGAAATTTCTCCGATATTCAATATCTTAGATTTGTACCCATATAAAGCTGAGAAAATAGGGACTAGAGATGAACAACTAGTGATCCGGTGGATGAAACAGATGCCAATTGCAGAGAAGCCACAAATGGAGTGCATACTGGATAAAAGAGTAAGTAAGAAGACCAGGCGGAAAGAATACTTTGAGTATCTGGTCAAATGGAAGAACCATCCAGTTGAATATGCCAGCTGGGAGAATGAAGCAGAAATTCAGAAGCATGGACATACCGTGCGTGAGCTCATGGACAGGAGCCCATGAAAATTTCAAGCGAGGGAGTATGATGCAGGAGCATCACCAACATCAAGCGAGCCAGTGCGAAAGCGAAGGACAACTGGACAAGCCAGCGCAAATTTTGAAAACACCTTGAAATTGTTGTGCAATATTAAATGAAGCCATTAAGAAGAGGCACACTTGTATAATGTAACTGGACCTTAAGCAATTCTCTCTTGTCCTTAGTAGGTAGAATGCATTTAAGGTAGTTAATGTAGGTAGATAGAATTTAATTCTAGATTAGACAGTTTTAGAACGCAAGAGGGAAACAGGATATAGACACCCTCATTGTGTATTGTATCATTATGAAGATGAAGATTGAAGAGCATAGAAGAGAAGTAGAGAGCTGTGTAAGAACACCCATGTACAGATATTTGGATTAATAGAAAGAGTTAATTCAAATTCATGGTTTCGTGTTTGTTCTCTGTGTATTGATCTTAAATGATATGCTCATGAATGTTTGCTTCCTGTTATACATTTTCTTTATATGTTGTGTATATGATTTCATTCTTTGAGGTTGAAGTCTGAAAGGAAGTAGGAATGAGTTTCAATTGTTTCTCTATCTGAACAAGAGTTCCTGCAAGGAGTGCAGTCGAAGTGTCTGCAAGGAGTGCGTTGACAGAGGGTTCAGATAGGTAGCTTTTGTTCTCATTTCCGCAAAAGTGCAGACAAGCATAGGAGCCATGCAAGGAGTGTGCAGGCTAAGCGAAGCTTCAGGGTTGCGGACCTGAGTGAAGTATTTAGGGACTGCTGCTACAGGTGTGCGCAGAGTCGAAAGGATTCAAGCACTTGAAGTGTTTGAAGGTTGCCACAAGGAGTGCGCACAAGGGTCTTCTCTAAGACTCAGAGTTGTAAGAAGCTCAGGAAGGATAAGACCTTCGGAATTGTTGAAGAACAGCGCAAGGGAAGTCCCAACTGGAAGAATTTGGAAGGCGCCACAAGTTTGCGTGCAGGTGGACGAGTTCTGCTGAGGAACACTTGGTCATTCGCAGGAATCATCAAGGAAGAACAGATGGTCGAAGTTCTATGAGGATATTTCACGAAGTTCCGTGAGCCGTTAGATCTCACAAAGGTGCAAGGGAGATACAACAGAGTATTCTCAAAAGTTCGAAGCTTAGGAGGGACAGGGTCGTAGATCTGAGTCACAAGGACCATCAGATTTACACGTAAGATTCCATATCGGGGTTTCGTGGGTGAAAGTCCCATAAACACTATGGCGGGAATTGCGAAATCACGAAACACAATATCCCGATGACTAAGAGAATAGTGTGGGGCCACAGGAGTCGGCGAGGTGGACAGGCGGCACGCTATTTCGGGGTTTCTCGGCGAGAAGTCCCAAAAAAATTGCATCAGGATTTGCGATATTGTGAAATCTGAAATCCTGACAGAGGTGACGAGGTGTTGAAAAGTCAAAATCGCGCGTGCGTCGGAGTTTTGGCATATCAGGATTTGGGGGTCGGTAAAGCAAGTTGCTCGACATCGCGAGTGCCAAAATCGCGATAAGGAAAATCTCGACAAGGTTAAGGAAAGGTCAGTGTTGACTGGTTTCGGGTTTTGGGGATTCAAGAATCGAACGCTTGACCACTGACCTCGCGAGGTCGCGAAGTCTGATCTCTCGATTGTAAAGAGGGGGATCCCATGAGGATTTCTATCGGTGTAGATTTCCCGATAGGGAAATAGAAGAGCATTATAGTTCTTTGGGCCGTGAAGAAGGGAAGATCCTGTGCTAGCGAGGCCTTTCGACACGCGGGTTGAGCACGTCGGCATCAACTTCATACTTGGACTTCCTTTATACTTATCTAAAGACCACATCTCAACTGTACATTGTTTTCCTTGATGTAGGATTCCATAGCTTATATGATTTCATTCCTTCTTTTTATTCAATGAAAATACACTTGACTTCCTTCTTGTCCAGCTTACTCCTTTTTTCCTTGGGAACATGCACAAATGCATCACAACCAAATACTTTGAGATGTGAAACCTAAGGCTTCTTAACAGACCATACCTCTTGTGGATTCATGTCGACTAAATCTGACGAAGGAGACATATTCACTAGATATTTTGCAGTGTCGATTGCCTCTTCCCATAATTCTTGTGCAATCCTGGCACCACTGAGCATGTTCCTTTCCTTGTCCATCAATGTTCTATTCATTCTTTTAGAAACTCCATTTTGTTGTGGGGTATATGGTGTGGTATTTTGGTGTGCTATGCCACACTGCTTGTAGAACTGACCAAATTCCTTTCCATAAAATTCACCGCCATTGTCAGTTCTCAAGACCTTAATCTTCTTATCTATCTAGTTTTCTACAAGAGATTTAGACTCTTTGAATTTCTCAAAAACCTATGATTTCTTCCTTAGGAAATATATCCATGTCTTCCTGGAAAAATCATCTATGAAGGAGACATAATACAGGCATCCACTAAGTGAAGGCAGTGAAACATGGCTAAACAAATCACTATAAACCAATTCTAGAATCCCCTTTTCCCTTGTCGATCCAGATGGGAACCTCACCCGACTTTGTTTTACATATATACAATGTTCACAAAATTCAATTTCTAAATTACATTCAGGAAAATCTTTGACCATACCTTTTTTATGCATAGATAGAAGCCCTTTTTTCTTCAATATGTCCCATCCCATCTTGCCATAGCATGGTCAGATCATTTTGACACGGACTTGTCGATTCGAGTTGAATCGAATCAACCCGAGTCGAGTCGAATTCGAGTCAACTTCAGGAACAATGATGTTGTTGCATCCATTCGAGTCAACATTCCCTAATAACTTATATAGGGTTCCAATATGAACTCCTTTCATTAAGACCATCGCACCTCTGACCATATTTCATATATCCTTTTGAAATATAGTGTGCACATTTACATCACTCATCTTGCTGACATATATAGGGTTTCTTGTAAAACCCGGGATATGTAGCACACATAGAAGGGTTCTACTCCTCCCATCCTGCAATGTTAGTCTAACTCTTCCTCATCCAACAATTTTGGTTGTTGAGTCGTCCCCCAAGAACACGTATCCTCCTTCGTATCGTTCATATTCATAGAACCATTCTCTATGTGGTGTCATATGATAGGATGCTCCTGATTCGATCAACCAAACATCTTGATTCAACTATGTACTAGTCGACACCATGTACACATTGCCTCCCTTATCTGGAGTCATATTTCTCTCAGTCAACTGCTTGTCATCGGATCTTGTACTGGATTTTGTTACCTTCAACTTGCAGTCCCTTTTGTAATTCCCATCTTTACTGCATTTCCAACATCTTCTTGTTGTCAACTGAATAGGGGATTTAGATCTACCCTTCGAATTAGACTTTCTACTAGAGAATTTTCCTTTATCTTTTCCAATCGGTCGACCTCTTACCGTTAACGCATCTTTGGTTGATCCTTCCATGTTATTCCTTCTCATTTATTTTGATAGTAGAGATTCAACCACGTATTCTAGCACTAATGTTGTTGAATTACTCCCTATAACCATGACTAAGCTATTCTGGGAGTCTGGCAAAGAACATAATAGGATAACACATTTCTCCTCCTTAGTGATTTTAATATCCATGGTAGATAACTGGATTATTATAGTATTAAATGCATTTAAATGCTCAGTCACCAAACTTCCCTCACTCATCCTTAGAAGATACAGTTTCTTTCTAAGGAACAACTTATTTACTAGGGATTTTGACTGGTACAATCTCCCCAACTTGTCCCACAGTTTCTTGGCCGAATCTTCATCTGATACATTTAGTAGTATTGAATCTGCCAGACAAAGTCAGATCATACTCCTTACTCTTCTCTCAAGTTTCTCTCATTCTTCTGTAGGCAGACCTGTCAGAATGGTACCTAGAAAGACTATTTCCCATTGTTCTTGATCTACAAGAAGATCTTCAATTTTAAGCTTCCAAAGTTGAAAATTTTGTTCATTGAATTTTTTGATCTCTATTCTCTAGCTACTCATCATTATTTAAGCACAATATTTAAATATTTTTGACTTACGACTCTTACTGAACCTAGGGTTTAGCTCAGATCCAAGGTTGTTAAACCAAGCTCTGATACCACATGTTAGGAAATGAGAAACACTTCCACACTAAACCTATCATAAGAGAGGAAGAAAGATTTAATCAAGAAAGTAAATGACACAACAAAGACATAGTGCACAGAGATTTTACCCTAGAAACCCAAATGGGAAAACCAACATTCCTTGAGCATTTTTCTCTCTTGTTGTCTTATTCTTTCTGAATAAAATGTTACATGCCTAACCTTGGTATACACTTAAGAAAAAATCGACATCATACCTTCTTGCTTTACAAAAGAACAACCCTGTAGCCAATTCAATTTACATCTACATGACCAACAACCTCTAAAATGATTTCTCTAAATATTAGCATTTACAACATTACAACACGCCTTATTTATAGGCTTTATAGTAGGCAAAAACCTAAATAAATGCACCCAAAAATGATTACATATCCAGGTAGATCATTGGCTACAAATCTCGTGAATCGTGGGATTCTGTTATAGTCGACTCTAAGTCAGTTTACCAGTCGACTACCAGTCAACCTCCATTTAGTATTTAGTTGGTTGCCATGTGCCCTCCTGTCGACATCTTTTTAGCTGACCTCTTCAACTTGTTGTCGATTTCTTCGACTTAAACTTTTCCCAGTTGAACCACCTCAACCTTCAACTTTCATTGTTAATTGATCCACCTCAACTAGACTTTCAATGCAAACAATATAACAACCCAACATATTGCATCTATAAAATAAAGGTACACACACATACACATTATCATTTGTTTTCTCCATGATATTTCATGCATGCATGAAAGGTTGGTGGATGAGGTTTGTAGTTTTTCTATGGTTTTTATAGCCTCCTCCTAGTTTTGGCTAGGGACTAGGTATATATGGACCCCACATAAGAGCTTATTGACTATGGGAGAATGGTGTATTAAACTCCATAACCATATTTCATACCTATGAGGAATTACCAGAGGTATGGAGATGTTCAAAAGAATTCAACATAGATTTGAAAGAAGATCTTACCATAGATGGAAATACAAATCCAATGTCAGATTAAGCCAAGAGGGTGGAGGACTGATCTATTTTGATCCAACTTGCTAAGGCGGGTTTTGGTATGGAATCCAAAGAAAATTTATGTCAACCCTCATTACTTATTTCAACACATGATCCATGCATTATAGGAAATTAAAGGATACGGTTTGTGTCTTTTCCATCATGGTAAAAAAAATTGGATGTTATCATCCTTAGACATCTTCATTGTAAATATATCTGCATTAGGGTGAGGGATAGGAAATTAAAATGGTTTTAGGGCATGATGTTGGGATGGAGAAGGTGGAGGACTTAATGAAAATAACAATTTTCGGTAGGTTCATGGATAAAATGTTTAAGAATAACTCCTTGGGTGTGTTGGTTGGAGGTAGGTTGGAAGTCTCAGTTAGGTTATACCCCAAAGTTCCATATTTTGGTCAAAGGATGGATTTACTTTGAAATTGATCTGAAAATAGAAGGCTGACTTGTTATGCTATGAAAGCACCCTCTACTTCAATAAAATAAACCTTAACGGGACCTTGCTTCATGTGTTAAAATATGAAAACTGGTTTATGTGTTAAGTTCTTTCTTTTTCTTGTCAATGTATAGGTGTGGGGAAATGTTCTTTTAAAAGATTATTTATGTGCTATAAACCAATACACAACAATGTAAATTGCAGAAAATAACACAGCAAACTCACAAACATAACAAGATGATAAAGGAGTTCACCCCTCTCTGGGCTACATCTCCTTGAGCCTCCTTCAATGGACTTGGCTCCTTGGGATTAGTTTGTCAAATGTTATTTTACAAGATTCTGCTCAAATCCAATGGTTTTACAGACTTTACCATTGGTTTCAGAATACATAAAAACCCCAAATTTGACTATTAGACCTCTGAAGATGGATCTTGTCTCATCCAACAATGACCTCTTCTACATGTGGCCTCCAAGCTTCCCTGAGCTTCAATGGGGAAAAAACACCTGTAAAAGTCTCCAATGGATCTGAAACCTATCCCAATGTGTTCAGAGCATAATAAACAGTCAAGAATGACTATTCAGTCTCAGAAAATGGATATGTGCTCATCTGAGCAATGCCTCAAACAATGAGGACTTCAAGGCTCCCTGGAGCTTCCTCCAACTTAAATGGTTAAAAAACTGCATTATAAGTCTCCAAATTCTTTTGAAAACATCACCAATGGACTCAGAACGTCTAAAAACCCCTAGCTGGGCTTTTACAGCACCTGATTTGGTCAAAAACTAAAGAAGTTATGCATTCTGTCATTTTTCTCCTTTAGGCTTGCTGTCTCCTGTTCGCCATTTCGCACCTGTCGGTGAATGAACCCGGCCTCTGAGCGTTTTCGGTGCCTAAACCCAACACCCACGCGCGTCCCGCAAAACGTGCCAATTTGTCGAACGGTTAACGGAATCAAAGCCCCCAAGCTCGGAGGTGTTGGGCGCATGGGGGGCCATGTGGCCATGTCCCAGCGCTTAAAAAGGCTAACCGGTCTTTGGTTCAATCTGGGCTCGACACTTGTCGGAAGGTGGTTGTATCACCGTTTAAACCTAAAATGAAAACCAAAATTTAAATCCGCGCCACATTAAACACGCGTGTCGTGGTTTCAAACCCCACGCATACAATATATATATAACAAATTTTTTGCATAAACTTTGGGTCCCGCGTGCATATAAACAAATACACATAACATATGGTTATATGTTTAATTTAATACAACCGTGGGTCATATTTTAACACCTCCACATGTGCACATAAAGGTAGTGGTCACATGTGAAAAGTGATATAACCGTGGCATACAAAGTTAAAACCCCGCACGCAGTTTAAGCGGAGGGTAAGGTCATATCCGTGGCATAGAACTGTAAATTCTAACCTTGTACAATATCTACTACAAACTGATATTCAGAAAAGAACAGAAAAGATACAATGGCAAATACAAACATTACACAGATATTTTTCACCTGGAAACCCAAACCGGGAAAACCAGCATATATTATATTGATACACTTGTGTTACATTGTTTACAATACAATATACATATAGGAGCCAGCGGCATCCAAAACCCTAACCCAATGACCTGGATTAGTCCAAAACCCTAATTCCTTAACCGGAAATAGAAAACCATCGGCAAAAACCATGTGTCGAAAACCACCTAATATCATGTGGTCCGGGAAATATGTGGTCTCGGAAATATGTCGGCCCGGTGATAATATGTCGGCCCGAAACCGGCGAAAATATGTCGGCCCAAAAAAAAAATTTCAGGAGCGCTGCGCCCGAACCCCCGCGCGGGGGGCTCCGCCCCACTGCACCCCCCTCTTACCCCCCTGCGCACCCGGCGCAGGCGCTCAGACACTACTACTCGTGCAAAGAATATAACACATACCCAACAAGAACCAGGGTCTGACTGTTCAATACGCGCCATTCCAAAACATATTCCCGCACGATATAATACGGCCACATGCAATAAACCATGTGACCACGGGTCGGGGCTAAGCCCCGGCCCATTCCCCCGCCAAATTTAACATAATGTAAATTCAAAAGAATTTAAAACCGTATTATATATAAGAACCATTGTATGGCGTGTTGGCCGGGCGGGCTATGTTAAGGCTTTGAGCGTTGGTAGAGGTCCGGTGTTCGATTCCGGTAAACTAAACGAACTTTTGAACAACCCGATAACCAACGAAGGGGTGCCACGTGGCAGCCCCTAAGTGGGCCACGTGGCACCAAACTATTCGACACTTAACTGCCACGTGTCACAATCACATTCGACCACAGTCAACCAATCATAAACCACCACATAAACGCTGCCAACTCAGCTGCCACATCAACATATGGAATGTACGACCTGCCACGTCACCGTATACATGCCCAGTCAGCCTGTACGGACTGCCCAGTCAGCACCCCTTTTTTTTACCTGTTTGGCTCGGCGAACAGATCGCGATAACTTCTCCATACGGACTCCGTTTGCGAAAATAAATATACCGCCGGAATCAGGAGAACAATATGGACGCAGTGGCACCATTTTCGTCGCATTCTGAGCACTTTGAAAATTGAGCAAATTTTAGACCCCTGGTCCAGATTCTGATCACGCCTTCCCACTGAAAGGCTTTTGGACCCACAAAAGATTATGATTATCTACCTGAGCTTGAATTCTCTTCTTCTTTCAAGTTATATCAACTGATTCTACTTGAAAAGACTTTTCGACAATCACCTGGATACTTTGACATGCCTTGCACTGCAACTAGCTATGTCCCTCAACCACTGCTCTCTGGCTGCTACTAACCCACTGTTCTCTCTGCACTTGGAAGACTTCCTACCTTCCCACTGAGAATCAAGTCCCTCTTTCGAACTCTTTGACATCAACAATCCGCTCTCCAATGGTTGCAAAAAATTTCCTGCGACATCTTGTCACAAGGCAAGAAAACCATCAATCTTGAAAACAAATTGACACAAGACTGAAAATAATGACAACAAAGTCTTTTTGCTCTTCAAGCAACTGTCACATCTTGTGCTTCATCAAAGTACATGGTGTTTTCCTGCATTTTAGTGTACTCAAGATTGACTTACAAGCCATCCAACACAATCGACTAAACACAAGTCAAAAACCATGAACGACACAACATAGTCGTCAAGCAATATCGACACAAGTCGAGACTCAAGTGAAACATGTCAACCTTCAAAAATGACAAGTCGAAAACCATGATAAACAATCATGCTACAATCAGGAGTCATTCCTGATGACTATCATCAAGTTCATTGTTTATGCACTTACAAAACCATATGCATGTGCATAGCTTCTTCAACTCTCCTTCCTGAAGAAACATAGGTACTCAAACCCAAATCATGTGGGTACTAAAGAGCTAAAAATGAAAAGTATATGTGGTTGTAGTAAAATGGACAGCATACCCCTCTTTTACATGTTCTTGACGAGGTGGTACAACACAAGTATGCATTCAAAAGAAAATGCATTCACATGCAAACTTGCCTCTACCAAAATATGACAAACTGCTGCAACTTGTCAACTTCAACAAAAGTGAATAGCTAAGGCTGAAATGTGCATCTAAACAGAAAGAATGCAAGCCTTACTTATTCAAGAAATCTAACCATTTCTTACCAAGCCAACTCAATGGCGAATTCTTTTGCTGAAAGTCATCTTCTTGTGAATCATCTTGACTCACATCAATGATGGAATCTCCTCTTCCATTCCTGTCAATCTCTTTATCCAATTGCTTCTTGTGATGTGGATGAGAGGTTGGATGCAATGTCCAACATTGGTCAATGAGATGACCCCTCTTCTGACAATGAGTGCAAATCTTT
>ML781827.1:229921-243288 GCA_009831015.1 Picea engelmannii
TTCTGACAATGAGTGCAAATCTTTTGCATGTTCTTTTCATGTTGCCTTTGCTTGGAAAGTTTCCTGAAAGTGGACATTCTCTTCCAACATTTTGAAACATGATGGTTATATAAACCACAATATGTACATGGCCTTTTTCCATTTTTACATGCAGATTTATCATGCTTAACATAATCAAAAGCAACTGAGTTATAGGCAGATTTATACCTTGAACATTCACCCTTATCGCCACTTTGAGGAGGTGAATCGAAAGAGTTATAAGCTCTCTTTTGAAGACTAACAAATATGCTCTTGTCCTCATGGCTGTCACAACATTTTTGCTTCACACATTTGCATTCATCTTGAACACAATTTTTGCATGCTGAAGAGCTTGAACTTTCAACAAAAGTTCTTGAACTTTCACCTTGAAAACCTTCTTGAGGAGGTGAACTTGAAACAAAAATTGTGCTTGGAGTTTTTCCATTTGTTTCCTCAACTTTGGAATTTGCTTCACCAATTCGTTCATAACCAAGACCACAATACTTAGGTCTCTCTTCAACAACAATAGGCTCAACAATGCCTTGTGCATGCTTGCCTAACCCTTTTCCTTCATAGCCCATTTTTAACAATAATTTGGACCCTATTCCTTTTGTGTGATTTTCAAAAACACCAAAGCATTCTTCTTGAGAGGAATTTGAAGACAAACTAACATTACATACCTCATGTGCATGCATGTACTTGGTAAGGGTTTCTTTTGCCTCTTGGATTTGATTCTCCATCTCCTGGAACTTTTCAAGAAGCTGGTGCTTCTCCTCCTTCATGGCCATCAACTGCTCTTGAAGGACAATGCTCTCTTCCCTATATTTCCACAACTCTTGTACCATATCCTTCATGGTTATAAATGCATTAAACATCTCTTTGTCAAAGAACTTAGATTTGGAAGATGTAGGAGAACTATCAATGTTTGAAGCTTCCTCCATACTTGCAATATCAACTTCAACACAAAACTTGCACAAATACCAACAGCTAAATCTCAAGTTATCAATGGAAAATACATGCAAAATAAACTTTACCCTGATACCATCTGATTTGAAAATAGAAGGCTGACTTTTTATGCTATGCAAGCACCCTCTACTTCAATAAAATAAACCTTAACATGACCTTTCTTCATGTGTTAAAATATGCAAACTGGTTTATGTGTTAAGTTCTTGCTTTTTCTTGTCAATGTATAGGTGTGAGGAAATGTTCTTTTAAAAGATTATTTATGTGCTATAAACCAATACATATCAATATAAAGTGCAGCAAATAACACAGAAAACTCACAAACATAACAAGCTGATAAAGGAGTTCCCCCCTCTCTGGGCTACATCTCCTTGAGCCTCCTTCAATGGACTTGGCTCCTTGGGATTAGTTTGTCAAATTTTCTTTTACAAGCTGCTGCTCAACTCCAATGGTTTTACAAACTGTACCATTGGGTTCAGAATACATAAAAACCCCAAATTTGACTATTAGACCTCTGAAGATGTATCTTGTCTCATCCAGCAATGACCTCTTCTACATGTGGCCTCCAAGCTTCCCTGAGATTCAATGGGGAAAAAACACCTATAAAATTTCTCCAATGGATCTGAAACCTATCACAATATGTTCATAGCATAATAAACAGTCAAGAATGACTATTCAGTCTCAGAAAATGGATATGTGCTCATCTGAGCAATGCCTCAAACAATGAGGACTTCAAGGCTCCCTGGAGCTTCCTCCAACTTAAATGGTTAAAAACCTGAATTAGAAGTCTCCAAATGCCTGTGAAAACATCACCAATGGACTCAGAACATCCAAAAACCCCTAGTTGGGCTTTTACAGCTCCTGATTTGGTCAAAAACTGAAGAAGTTATGCATTCTGCCATTTTTCTCCTTTAGGCTTGTTGTCTCCTGTTCGCCATTTCGCACCTGTGGGTGAATGAACCCGGCCTCTGAGCGTTTTCGGTGCCTAAACCCAGCACCCACGCGCGTCCCATAAAACGCGCCAATTTGTCGAACGGTTAACGGAATCAAAGCCCCCAAGCTCGGAGGTGTTGGGCGCATGGGGGGCCATGTGGCCACGTCCCAGCGCTTAAAAAGGCTAACCGGTCTTTGTTTCAATCTGGGCTCGAAACTTGTCGGAAGGTGGTTGTATCAACATTTAAACCTAAAACAAAAACCAAAATTTAAATACACGCCACATTAAACACGCGTGTCGTGGTTTCAAACCCCACGCATACAATATATATATAACAAATACCATGCATAAACTTTGGGTCCCGCGCGCATATAAACAAATACATATAACATATGGTTATATGTTTAATTTAATACAACCGTGGGTCATATTTTAACACCTCCGCGCGTGCACATAAAGATAGTGATCACATGTGAAAAGTGATATAACTGTGGCATACAAAGTTAAAACCCCGCGCGCAGTTTAAGCGGAGGGTAAGGTCATATCCGTGGCATAGAACCGGGGTCTGACTGTTCAATACGCGCCATTCCAAAACATATTCCCACGCGATATAATACGGCCACATGCAATAAACCATGTGACCGTGGGTCAGGGCTAAGCCCCGGCCCGTTCCCCCGCCGAATTTAACATAATGTAAATTCAAAATAATTTAAAACCATATTATATATAAGAACCATTGTATGGCGTGTTGGTCGGGCGGGCTATGTTAAGGCTTTGAGCATTGGTAGAGGTCTGGTGTTCGATTTCGGTAAACTGAACGAGCTTTTGAACAACCCGATAACCAACGAAGGGGTGCCACGTGGTAGCCCCTGAGTGGGCCATGTGGCACAAAACTATTCGACACTTAACTGCCACGTGTCACAATCACATTCGACCACAGTCAACCAATCATAAACCACCACATCAGCGCTGCCAACTCAGCTGCCACATTAGTGTATGGAATGTACGGCCTTCCACGTCACCGTACGGATGCCCAGTCATCCTGTACGGACTGCCCAGTCAGCACCCCTTTTTTTTACCTGTTTGGCTCAGTGAACAGATCGCGATAACTTCTCCATACGGACTCTGTTTGCGAAAATAAATATACCGTCGGAATCAGGAGAACGAGACAGACGCAATGGAACTATTTTCGTCGCATTCCGAGCACTTTGAAAATTGAGCAAATTTTAGACCCCTGGTCTAGATTCTGATCAGAAATGCATAATGAAAAATATGTAGAAACCATTTTTTCCCAAAAATATATGTGGGGACCCTCCAATCTTGTCCTCAAACAATGGATATCAGGATTTGATCCTAGAAGAAAACCAGTGGTGATAAAACATATTTGGGTTCTTCTACCTGGTTTTTCTTTGCAACATTGGATTGAAGGATACCTAATGGCCATAATTAAATCATTAGGGTAATTTATTTCCCTAGACAAATATTTCTAGAATTTCTTGGACAAAAGGATAGCTAGGGTTCTTGTGGAATTGGATTTAAGACAGGGATTGCAAGCCAAATGGAGATTGATTAGGGTTTAGGATTGTTCAATCAAATATTGGACTATTAGAATCTCCCTTTTAGATGCTTAACATGTTATGAAGTGGGTCACCTTTGGAGGGAATGCCCCACTAATAAAATTTGGATTCCAAAAAAAGACAATTTGGGTGAAAAATTATTGGGACCGAAAGCCTTCAGAGAAATTTTGTGAATGTAGCAAGCATGAAGCTTTAGTCGAGGTGGAAGAGAATTCATGTGATATAGAGGTCGATGAATTCAACAAAAGGAAATCTATGCCCATTTGGTTCGAAGTGGATCATAGTTCTCTCAATGTATGTTATCTACTTTGGATTATTTACATCCTCCTTTCACTAGGAAAAATTCTTCTCCTCCTCAAGTCCAAACTGTAAGTCGTGATAGAATTGAAATCAAGGAGAAGAACCTCTAGACCCTATCTCCTCCAAGGACTTTAGGAATTATGAAAACATTTTTTTCCAATCATAGGATTACATAGAGTCTTCATTTTTAGAGAAGGAACAATAGTTTGTTGAGGTTGAGAATGCTAAATCCATTGGAGTGAAGAAATCTAGGGTCCCTTTGTCCTCCAACTACCAACTGCAATTTCAAATTTTAATAGAGGTGGACAATGGGACTATTAAAGGCCATTAAATAATTCTTGAACATACCAAATACCTTGTTACAATTGGAGACCTTATTTCAATAGTAGATTTACCTCTTCTTTCCCTACATATATTAATGAAAGAAACCTGTGTGAATCCTTCAATAATTTCCCTATTCAATAACGATTGTAGGTTGAAAGTTTGTAATATGAACTCCTTCTTGAGCCATTTTATAATTCAAAATAAAATAATCTTACTTGAGTAAACTTCATGTTAAATTCATATTATTATATCATCTTTTCTAAGATAAATTTATCAAAAAATATAAATAAATTTTAAAAATATATATAAAAAAAAATTAATATTTTTAATAGACTAATATAATAATATTGACTTAATTAATTATGATAATTAATCTTAATTCCTACGATTATTTTAAAAAAAATGGTTTAACTTTTTAAAATGTATTAAAATGATATCATCATCTCATCTATATACATGTCATTTTAAAAAATTGAATTGAGATACACTTCATTTGAAAATCTCATCTCTATATACATCCAATTCAAAGAAAAATGCAAGAACTGTTAAAGGAACAACCCTATTAATAATGTAAACCATGTATATTCATATATTTTGTTTATTTGGTATAACTGCAAGCTGCATGCCATTGATTGCTAATGTCAGATTGGTGCAGAGGTGTGAAGATGATTCGAAGGTGACTATCGCGAATATGTGTTGCTGGTGAAGAATTATTTATTTGTCCTGTCAATTTCATGAGTAAAACAACAAGATGTAGGGTATATGGGGCTCTCCTACATACATTATTGATCACATTCTCTCCGGGGTGGGATCCAAGCGAGAGGACAAATGACTTGTTGAATGAATAGATATGTGAATGTAGCAAAGCTTAATAAGAAGAAACTGAACGAGACGACCGAGAAAGAAAGTGATTTCTCCAACTATAGCTATAGCATAGCGTGCTTTCAAGACACGATGTAAACTTATTTATAAAACTCAAATGATATGTAATTTATGTGTACACATTTATGTAACTTTGAACCTGTACATTATTGGAATTTGTAATAACTATATGTAATTTGTATGGTTTATTTTTACATTATTAATTACATGTCTTCTCTCATAAATTTGAATCTTAGACTAAAACTTAACCTTAACCTTAAATACTAACTTTGATCATTTATTAACATTAATATTTAATCATCATATATTAATAATCTTAATCTTCAAAATAATATTATTAAAAGTAATATTGTTAATATTTAAATGTAATACATTATTAATGTTTAAAGCTAATGTAATATTAATATTAATAATCTTAATCTTCAAAATAATATTATTAAAAGTAATATTGTTAATGTTTAAATGTAATACATTATTAATGTTTAAAACTAATGTAATATTAATGTTAAAAAATAATGTTATATTATTAATGTATTAATTTTATAATGTGATAATATATTATTAATGTAAAATCTATTAATAGTAATGAATAAATATAAAAATATACCAATAAAGTAATAAATAAATATAGAATAATAGAGCAATAACAAGTTAATAACAATGAATAAATATAGTAAACTAGCAATAAAGTCATAAATAAATATAAAATAGTATAGTAGTAAAGAAGTAATAAATAAATATAGAATAATATAGTGATACTAGGTTTTACTATTTATTAAAGTAAGAAATAAATATAGAATAGCATAGTAATCCTAGGTTTTACTATTTATCCAAAGTAATAAATAAATATAGAATAAAATAGTAATAGCAGGTTTTACTATTTTTTCAAGAAAATAATTAATAAGGTTTAATAAATTTATAAAGTATAATTTATTAAAGTTCTATACTAAATAAATAAAGTTCAATAATTAACATTTTAAACTTTAAAAATTTATGTTTAATAAATTTAATAAATTATGTTCAATAATTAACATACACTAAATAAATAAAGTTCAATAACTATATTTCCAATAACTATATAACATTAGTTTTATAATTAATCATATTAATTTTATGCAAGTACCCACTTAATTAATAATGTTACATTAATGACACATTAATATTACAATAATGTTACATTAATAATCTTAATAATGATAATGTTACATAAATACAATTTTAATAATGTTACATTAATGTTATATTAATGTTAATAGTATTAGGTTGAAGATCTTTCATTAATAATGTTATGTTAACAATGTGACATTAATGTTAATAATATTACACGAATATAATGTTAATATTAACTAAACAATAAATATAATTCTTGAGGAAATAACGAATTTAAATCTTTATACAATCAATAAACATCATTTCATTTAAATTTTCATAGCAGCAATAAACACCATGAATTATAATGTTTGAATACAATTAATGTTATATCGGTTTGACAAATATTTTATTCTTAAACGATATTAATTTTTGATGAATAGTTTATTCTTAAATGGAAAGACAACCCAATAATTGTCAATATGGCTCAATCCATTCAAGTTATTCATATTATTACATTTAAAATGTCACAATATTGCTTAATTTTAATGTTTACTTCTTAATTTATGAAAGTGAAACTTAATCTCTCGCATTTTTTCTCCTTAATTCAATGTCATCTTCTTGTATGTCACAAATATCGATGTGAACCTCCTAAAATTATTGCTCTCTAAATGTGGCTATGTGACACACTCTTCAATGTAAACTACAAGACCAAATTCAAGCAAAAAATATATTTCTCTTGACGTCTCTTAAATAATGTTAAGTTAATGGCAATCAATTTTTCACTTTTAAATCATGCTCCTATATCGCATTGTTTTAGAGCGAACCTCTTAAAATATTACTATTAAAGTCTCTCATTATGCAATAACATTGACGTTGAATTCAACGTTATGCTTGATTATAACTCTCATAATGTGTCATTTTCTTTAACTCATCCTCCTATTTTGTTGTTCTTAAAATGGGACAATGTTTTACAATACTTATCTTGACCATACTGAAAAATTATCCCAACGTTGCAACCTGACGAACATAGTAATATTGAAATGTGACAAACATAGTAAAGTTGAAATGTGACAAACATATTAACATCGATGTGACAAACATAATAATGTCGTAATCTCACAATCAATGCAATGTCGTTGTGTGATGAACATTTCCCTGTTGTTGGAATATGAAGAGCCAACTCTTTTGTCGCACTGTGACGAACATAGTAATGTCACATTCTGACAAACAATGTAATGTCACAATGTCGCGAGCATAGTAATGTTGCAATGTGATGCAATATGTTGAACATATAATGTTGTGACGCAATATGATTAACATATAATGTTGCATGAACATTTAATGTGTTGCAATGTGACGAACATGTTGCAATGTGACGAACATGTTGCAATGTGACACAAATATTGCAACACTTAATGTGTTGTAGTGTGACGAACATATAATCTCGTAATGTGACATGAATATCATGTTGTCACAATTTGATGCAAATATCCTTTCATCACAATGTGACACAAATATCATGGAATCGCAATGCGACAACCATAGTATTGTCGTCACAATGTGAAAAACATAGCCTTCTTGTCACATTGTGACAAACATGACCTCCTCATCACAATGCGATGCAAATATCATGTGATAGTAATGTGATGACTATAACCTTGTCATCACATTATCATGAACATCGCTTCCTCGTCACAATGTGACGCAAATATCATGTCGTTGAAATGTGATGCAAATAGCATGTCACCACAATATGATGAAAATATCTTGTCATCATAATGTCACACAAATATCATATCGTCGCAATGCAATGACCAGAGCGTTCTTGTCGCAATTCGACGAACATCACATCGGCCCAATTAATGCATTAAGGCTATGTTCAACCTAGGCTATTTACTAAGGCTATGTTCGACCTAGGCTATTTAATAAGGCTATGTATTAATAATTTATTAATGTATTAGTATGGTCATTAAGGTCCTAATAATGTATTACTAAGGTTAGTAAAGTCAATGTATTACTACTTTATTAATGTATTATTAAAATGTATTCGTGTATTCGTGTATTAATACTTTAGTAATGTATTAATTAATAATGTATTAATAAATTAATACAATACATTATTAAAGTATCAATTAATTAATAAGTTACATTATACATTAATGAAAATTAATGGTTTAATTAGACATTAAATTATTGTAATGATGCATTATTTATGTATTAATACTTTAATAATGAATTACTATTTTATTAATTTTTTAATGCACTAATACTTTACAATATACATTGATGTATTAATGTCATCTAGAGTGATGGTCATGGATAGCCATGATATTCTACAAAAAACAATTGTCAAACATGGTTAACCATTGTGAACCATGCTCAACCAAGGTCAACCATAGTGAAGGTCATGCATAGTGAAGTTCTAGGGAAGTTAACAATGGTCATGTTCAACAAAATTTAACATTGGTCATGGTCAACCATAGTGAACCATGGCCATTGTCAATTAATGTATTAATACTTTAATAATGTATTATCAATGCATCGTCCCAATTACTAACATAGTAATGGTGCAATGTGATAAACATAGTAGCATCAAAATCTGAAAAACATAGTAACATCCCATTGTGTCAAACATAGCCTTATCATTCCAATGTGACAAACATAGCTCCATCATCACAATGTGATCAACATGCTTTATCATCACACTATGACAAATATATACTTGTCATTGCAATTTCATGAACATAGCCTCGTCATCGCAATGTGATGCAAATATTCTATCCTCGTAATGTGATACAAATATCTTGTCATCATAATGAGATGAATATAGCCTTGTTGTCACAATGTGTAACATAGCCTTGTCTTTACAATGTGACAAACATAGCCTCACCGTCGCAATGTGCTAAACATTGCCTTATAATTACACCGTGGCAAATAAAGCCTTATTATCACACTGTGAAGAACATATCCCTATCATCGCAAAGTGAGTAGCATAGCCTTATCGTCGCACTATGACGAAGATATCCTGCAATGTGATGAACATATCGTTGGTGTCCCCATGCGATAAAAACGTCATGTCCTCACAATGCGATGCAAATATCCTATCGTCATAATGTGATGAACATAGCCTTATTGTCATTATGTGTCGAACATAGCCTTGTCATTTCTATTTTCTAAACATACCCTTGTCATTGCAATGTCACAATCATACCCATGTCGTTGTAATGTGATGAACATAACCTTGTCATCACAATTTCACGAACATAGCCTTCTCGCCTCTATGTGATGTACATATCCTTGTCATAGCCTCTTTGTCTTTATGTGATGAATAGAGCCTCATCATCACAATGTGACCAACATTGCCTCGTCATTGCAATGTGACAGAAATTTTATGTCGTCACAATGTAATGCAAATATCATGTTATCACAATCTTATGCAATATCCTATCTTTGCAATGTGACGACCATATCCTTATCATGGCTATGTGACAAACATAGCCTTGTCTTCACATTGTGATGAACATGGCCTCCTCCTTACATTGTGACTCAAATATCATTCCATCACAATGTGACACAAATATCATGTCATCGCAATATGATGCAAATAATGTGTCATCCCAATGTGATGAAAATATCATGTCGTCGTTATGCGACAACCATATCCTTGTAGACACAATGTGACGAACATATCCTTCTCATCGCATTATGACGAACATATCCTCCTCATCTGATCTGGATTTATGTAGGAACACAATGAAATACAGAAATACACATAAACACAGAGATGCAGTGGAAATAAGACTTCATTTCATTAATAACAAATGACTGAAATATCCTTACAGACAGAATGGAAATAAACTAGCTAGGGCGCTGGTAACTTATCTCTGAGAAGAGATGTGGCGGCTACTGGCCTATGAACTGTGTTACAATGAGGTTTATTGGCCTATTATTATTGAGAAACAATGGAAAACCCTAAACATCCAAAGACCTAACCCTAGGAGATGAAACGCCAAGACTATGGGCCTCGTTTGGGTAAGTTGGTACATCAACTTCCCGAGGACGTAACTTTGGCATACGATCTTCGTTTGACGCGTTCTATACCTCATTAGAAATATCTATCCTAGGACTACAAATTTTGGGTGAGAAACATGATTTATGATCCATGTTTCTCCATTTTTCCCCAAAAAATGTCATTTAAGGCCTCAAAACGGCTTTGGAAGTTCAGGACCCGAAAAACTGCTAAAAATAGTAAACTATGCCGAAACTGAAAAAATGAAAGAAGCAATGGTGGGGGTCCAAGTGGAATAGGCAGGTGGCCACCAATATCCACTTGGATCATTCCTCCCCCCTTAGGAAGCAATGGTCCCCATTGCGTTGAGTTCCTCCATGAGATGAGGAAACTTCTACTGAACTTGGTCCCTGGTGAGCCATTTGCCTTGGTGAAGGAGTTAGCCTGCTTTGACAACTCGATATGGTGGTATCCTTTATTTTCAAGTGTGCTTGATCTATGTATCCACGATCTAGTCAGTTCTAGCTTGCTCCATGCAGTCTGGATTTAACTCTATTGGTGTGAGTTGTTCTGCCATGTCGGATGTGTCTAGTAGAGGTGGAAAGTAGAGCCGAAGGCGGTCCACATTGAACATTGGGTGTAGACCAAGGAATGGTGGAATGTTGAGATCAAAGGAATTTTCCCCTACAGCCTTGGTGAGTGTGTACGACCCATATCGAAGCGGGCGAAGCTTGTGGTGGGGTCCAACAAGGCGCTCCTTTTGCAAATGCAGCCACACTTTGTCGCCCACCTAGAAGTTGTGTGGCACCCGATGTTGATCATGTCATTGCTTGTACTTAGCATTGGCTCTGTCCAAGATGTCATGAACCTATTGGCAGATGTGTTGAATGTTATCAATGAAGTTGTTTGCCTTATCCACATCAGACTGGACATGAGTTGAATCTTCCTAAGTAGCCACAAATGGCATGGCTATGTAAATGGGACATAGTGGCTGGAATCCCAAGCCCACTTGAAAGGGGTTGTGGCTGGTTGAGCTATGGAGAGCCCAGTTGTAGCTGTTTTGTACATAGGGGAGGCTCTCATCCCATGTGCGTGGATGATTTGAATTGTACATGCACAGAATGTCTACGATCATCCTGTTGACGACCTCTGTCTGGCCATCAGTTTGCAGATGGAAAGTTGTGGACTTGGTGAGCTTGGTATCCAACATCGACCAGAGGCTGGACCAAAATGTACTGAGGAACCTACTGTCCCAATCTGAGATGATAGACTATGGGATCCCAAAGTGTACCCACACTCATTCAAAGAAGAGTTTAGCAGTGTCTTCTGCTGTGATATTCTTCTTGCAGGCCATCATAATGGACATCTTCGAGAATCGGTCGACGACCACAAAAACAATGTCATTGCCATGATTAGTAGAAGAAAGGCCTGACATGTAATCCATAGAGATGGATTCCCAAGGTCGACTGGGGGTAGGAAGCGGAGTATAGAGGCCTTGCTTCTTGATGGTTGGTTTGGCAATGGCACAAGCAGTGCAGGACTTGATGTACTTCCCGACATCTTGTCGAAGGTTCAGCCAATAGAAATACTTTTGCAGTACTGCCACGGTTTTCTCAAACCCGAAATTCCCAGTGACCCGACTGTAGTGCGCCTCCCAAATTATCTTGGAACACTCACTTGAAGGAACACAAAGGTGTCCCAGGTGACAAAGTAGGGCATCCTGGAGGTGAAAATTGGGAACTTACTTACCCTCCAAGAGTGTATTGTATGTGTAAAGAATCTTTGTTTGATCCTTCCATTTTATTTCTTCTCATTTATTTTGACAACATATAAGAAACCATGGAGAAGTCATTGGACCTAGCCTTCCGTTTTAGGGTTTGGAGCCGAAACTGAGTGACCACAATCACAGGCCCATGAGGGCCATGATTCTTAAGGAAGGGGGCCGAGTCGGTGCCTCCTACAGTGAAGCTACAGCAAATGGCAGCAGTGGAGAGGGGTTTAAGCGGTCGTCCTTTGAGCCACCGCCATACCTGCGAGAAACACTCATCACGGAAGGCACCTTTAAGGACCGTGAAATGGACATTGACCCGGAACACCCAGCAGCCCCTGCTACAACATCGACACCTTGGCTTCCTGGTAAGTGCATTCCTCAAGCACCGCAAGCTCCGAAGTACATAGTTAACTCTCCAAGGATAGAGGAGCAAAAACAGTACATGAGAGACCACGCTCTGGTAGGGAAATTTTTAGGGTTGTGGCCTTCTGAAAGAGATTTAATCAAATGGATACAATACTAATGGAAACCAAAAGGGCACTATGAATTACAGCTAGGCTCAAAGGGATTTTTTACAATCATTCTGCACAATCTAGAGGACCGCACCCGCATCTTTGATGGGGGACCTTATTTTTTTAACTCGACCGGGTTATTCCTAAGATTCTGGACTGAGAGATTCAGCCCAGAAAAAGAAGATTTCGCCCATGCTCCAGTATGGATCCGCTTGTACTCTCTTCCTCAAGAGTTCTGGTTGGAAGAGGTCCTGGCTGGTATAGGCAACACTATTGGAATCTATGTAAAGTCCTCAGAAGCCACAAAACATAGGCGATATACCTCGTATGTGCGTATCTGTGTGTATTTGAATATAGCAAAACCACCACCAGGCACCATTTCCCTTGAATACCAGGACGAAGATTGGATACAAACCATTGACTATGAACATATTGTTGAACACACCGTGCTACTGAGAGGGGGGGGGGGTGAATCAGTAGCATAGACAATTAATCCTTTTTAACTTTATCAACCTTATATCACCAATATGCAGATATCCATTCATTGACAATCATGTACTCTATATTCAGTTAGATTCAGATATTAAGATATATTGAAGGAGAAGTTATGTGGATTAAAGGATGTTGATTATGATCTTTAAGTATTTCTCCTCTTTTAACTTTTCTTGTTAATTACTGAAGGGTATTCAACATGTTGCAGATAAAGTAACCACAGATATTCAACATCAAGCATGGACATAATAAACACAGGGACACATATTTCACGAGGAAACCTATAAAGGGAAAAAACCTCTTCTTCTTAGGATGTCAAGTAAGCTCCAACTACTTTACATCTCATCATCTTTAAGCACCAACTCAAAGGAGGCTACAACCTCTGAATACAAGAACCAACTTGTTGAGAGCACCAACTCTCACAGAATCCCAGCACCCACTGGGTGGAAGCACCAACTTCCAATCTGTCTCAGCACCAACTGAGTGAAGGCAC
>ML781827.1:263079-281717 GCA_009831015.1 Picea engelmannii
GTATTAATAATGCATTACTACTTTAATAATGTATTTATTAAAGTATTAATAGTTTAATAATATATTTATTAACATATTGTTACTTTATTAATGTATTAAAACTTTAATAATGTATTAATACTTTATGTGACGAACATATCCCCCTCATCACAATGTGAAACACATATCTTATCGTCACAATACGACACAGATATCATGTCATCGCAATGTCACGCAAATATCTTGTCATCGCAATGTGTCAAACATAGCCTCGTGACAACAAGGCTATGACCTCATTTAATTTAGACAAAGCCATTATAAATTTATGTAAATTAATACTTTAATTTAGACATTGCATTAATGTAATAATGCATTATTAATGTGTTAGTACTTTAATAATGTATTACTACTTTATTAATGTTTTCATGTATTAATACTTTAGCAATGTATTAATTAGTTAATACATTAATGTATTAATGTCATGAGTAGTCATGAGGTCAACCATAATGAAGGTCATGCATATTGAAGTTCTAGGGAAGTTAACAATGATCATGGTCAACCATAGTCAATCGTGGTCATTTTCAATTAATGTATTAATACTTTAGTAATGTGTTGATAATGCATTGCTACTTTAATCATGTATTTATTAAAATATTAATAGTTTAATAATGTATTTATTAACATATTATTACTTTATTAATGTATTAAAACTTTAATAATGTATTAATACTTTAATAGTATTTTATTAATACATTATTTTATTAGTGAATTAATACTTTAACAATGTATTAATATATTAATTAATTAATAAAATGCATTATTAATGTATTAGTTCTTTAATACTTTAAATTATACAGTAATGTATTAATTAATTAATACATTCCATTATTAATGTATCAAATAAATAATAAGTTCTATGTTACATTAGACATTAATGTATGAATTAATTATTACATTACGTTATTAATGTGTCAACTAAATAATACATTATATTATACATTAATAAAAATTTATACTTTAATTTATACATTATATTATTATATTACTGTAATAATGTGTCAATACTTTATTATTTAATTTTTGTACTAATACTTTATTAAAGTCTTAATGTATTAATATTTTACTAATGTATTTATTAAAAATCTATTAATGTATTAATTAATTAAATTAATACATTTTAATATATTTTAATGTATTAATGTTATTTATAGTTATGACCATAAGAAACTATAATCATGGTTAGCCATTGTAAACCACCATCAATTTCAATAAATGTATAGATACTTTATTAATGTATTATTAGTTTATTAATGTGTTTATTAAGGTATTACTACTTTAATAATGTATTTATTAATATATGGAAACTTTAATATATGGATGCTTTATTAATATATTTATTAATATTAGTTTTAATGTATTGATATTTATTAATTTATTAAATTAATAATATTTTTTTATTTTTTTTCATAATTTATATATGTATTTATTATTTAAATAATTCTTTAATGATTAATATAATAATGTATTATTATTAATGTATTTATTCATTAATATAATGATGTAGTAGTTTAATGTTTGTTTTTATGTAATATTTTTTTTTATTTTATCAATTTAATAAAGTTTTAATTTGTTTATATTTTAATTATCTTTTAATGTATAATATAATAATGTATGAATGAATTAATATAATATATTGATAAGGTATTTATTAATTAATATGTTACATTTATACATTACATTATACATTAATTAATGTATTGATAGTTATATTTATCATATTTATACATAATATTAACATAATAATGTAGTTTTCTATTATTATATTAATTAATTGATTATTTATATATTTATTAATTAATATTTTATTACTTTTCTACATTTATGTAATATTATATCAATGATCAATGTATTTATATATTATTAATTTATAAATTATTAGTGTATTAGTACTTATTAATATATTTAACAATTTATTTATACTTTACTAATACATTAAAAAAAAATACTTAATTAATTAATTAATATGTTACTTTATCACTTTGTTTTTTTTTAATGTTTTTAGTTTAGTTTTACTTCATTATTATCACATGTTTACTTTATTATTATTATTATTTTGTTATGTAGTGTTTTATTTTTGATTAGTTAATTTATAGTTTATAATCAATTATTAATTAATATTTTATTTATTATTAATATCAATTAATAATTAAAAGTAATTTATTATTAATTAATAATCTTCAATTAATTAGTTATAACTAATTAATTAATTATTAACAATTAAGTAATTAATAATTATAATTTAATAAATTATTAATAATTAGTTAAAAAAAATTAAAGATACTTAATTATTATTTATTATTTATTTATTACATTTAAAATGTATTAATTTATTAATGGTTATTTTAGCATGTTGATCGTCAACTAGCAATAACCATTTTTATGTAAAAAGTGGTTGATATATGTTGATCGATGTCATTAATTTAAAAATGTGAAAAATGACGCTGATCAACATATATCAACCACTTTTTACATAAAAATGATTGTTACTAATAATATGACACTAATAATAAATAATAAATTACTCTTTAATTACAAAAAAAATTGTAAGATTCTGGTAATGTTATGTATCACTAACTAAGTTTCCCCGCATGAATGATTTTCTTATGTGAACGATAACGTATTAACGACGACATCACTTGTATAATGTTAGTGTAATGAGCGGAAGTAGATTTCATTTCTTTAATGTAAGCTCAATGGGTGAAAGTAGCGTTTAAATTGGAATCATTAAGAAGTCAAATCAAAACGCATAAAGAAATTAATTTTGTTTGTAGCATCATTTTAAATCCTTAATGATGCGAATTATGAAAATGTAATCTAATTATGAAGGTCTTTGGAGTGCATATCATTAAAGGAGACTCACAACTCATTTGTTCACATGACACAACTCATGATCAATTAAAATTAAATTTTAGATTTATTTTATTAAAATGAGATATTTTTATGTTGAAATTTTGCTTTATATTATTATTTATCTCTCTTTTCCTTAAAGTCTTAGTCTAGTTGTGTTTTCTATTAAATGGGCTCAACATCTATTAATTTACATTACACCATGCACAATTAATTAATTTTTATATATCATTTTTCTATATTATTATGGTGATATATATCTATGTTGAAATTGTTTTCTATGTTAATATTCATGTATCTTCTCCTCTTAAAAGTTTAGCTTGCTTGTTTTTTCCTTTTTCTCTTCTAGTTATGTTGAAATTTTGTTCCACATTAATATTTCTCAATTCTCCTCTTAAATTTGTATATTGAAAAGTCATTTCAAAATATTAATCTTATAGACTCTTAGGAATAATATTGTGAAACAAATTATGGCATGAGTGTTATATGCATAAAATGTTCTAGAGCGACTTTCTCTCCCTATGCGGCTAGGATTTACCCTAGTCATTACCATTTGTTTTGCAGGTATCTTTGGAGCATTATGCATGACGTCATTGTTTTGGATTGTAGGTTGTTGTCAACCCTTGTTGTAGGTATCGGTTAGGAGGTCTCCATGTTGGAATTCTTGTGCATGGGATCCCTATGTTTTGCGGTTTATGGAAGAGTTTCACAGGGTGGCTCGATGGATGACAATTTTTGTCTAGAAGTAGAGGCTTTCAAAGGTTCAATTAGCTTCTTAAAGCCGAGTAATGGGAAATATCCTTCATTTGGGATATTTGTAAAATGAATGGAATTCATCCCTCAATTGGAACTTTCATCTATGGAACTAAGAAGAAAATCTCTTATTCTATCTAAGTGTGCTTTGATTGGTAAGTTTACATGTTTTTGGCCTAGCCCAAGAGCTCTGGAATCATGGGTATTATAGCATTGGTCACTCAAGATTCATGTTCTAATATTTTAGTTTTCTTTTGACCAAGTTTTCTTTGTTTTTCTCTTTCATAATAAGGAGGAGTGGGACTTGATCTTTTGCTCTAGACCCCATTTCATGGGATTAAGGGGAATGCATTTATCTCTTTGGACTCTTGAATTCAATCTAGAAGAAGATATTTCCTCATCCCTAGTATGTTTAAGATGGATCATCTCCCTTTGATACTTTGGGATGAAAACTCTCTCAGAAATATCAAAAACAAGTTGGGCAGATTTATAGATAAAGAAAATCCAATAGGAAATGTGTACTCTTGCATATGTGTGTAGAGGTGGACATGGAGAAGGGACTCCTAGAGGCTCTACAATTCAATATGGATGGGTGGAGCCATTAGAGAACCTTAGATTATCAGTAGCTTCCCGTTAAGTGCAATTTCTATCATGTTTATAGGCATTTTTCCAAAAAAAATCCAAACCTTCAAGAAGTCCAGCCCCCTTCAAAGCAACCATCGAATAAATATAATGAGTTGAATATAACTCCTAGTAGGCATATAAATCCTCAATGTAAAGAGATTCAACAAGAAAATTATCCCAAGAGACACCTCCCAAATCAAACAATAATAGATTTCAAGTTCTTGAAAACTTAGAAAATTTAGAGAGAGAAATTGTAAGGGATGAGAAATTGTTGAAAGATCCCACCTTTGGCATAAACCATCCTAAGGGAAATCCAAATCCATCCAAGCACCATGAGGATTCAAAGAACAATGTTCCAATAGAGAGAGAATATGAGAAAGAAGAAGATGGACAAGAAGAATAGGAGGAAGTAGAAGAATCAGCGGAGGAAGTAGAGGAAGAAGATGTAGAGGAGGAAGTAGAAAAGGAAGAGGAAGAATAATTGGAGAAAGTGTGAGGTGAGGGTGTAGTTACTCCTTCAATTCTAGTGCTACACACTTACTCATCTATGGCTTCAAAATCTCCGTATTCCGAGAAAGTCCTAAGGAAATCCCCCCTTCCCTCCCCTCCTCTCACAAGGAGAAGGAAACCAAGTCGAGAACAACGAGAAGATGTTATAAAATTGAATATTCTCTTGGGACAACAATTAACCTTGGATTTTCCCATGTTTAAGGGTGGGATAGTTGTCCGCAAACAATAATTATGTATTGTTTTTGCATCCTTTTATGTAGGCAATTTTTAAGAATCTAGTATTGTGCTCAAGAATTAGAAATGGATTTTTTTTGTAGGAAGATTTGTTCGGCCCTATCCTTCCAACTCTTCATAGAAAGGATAAAAGAATTGCAAGTTGTGTTCTTCTCTCCTTAATCTTTGTATTAACAATCTATCTAGTGTTGTCACATCCTTTTTTTAATACAAATTATATATATATATATATATATATATATATATAGAGAGAGAGAGAGAGAGAGAGAGAGAGAGAGAGAGAGAGAGAGAGGGTTATTAATGTGGAATAAAATTTGAACATAGAGATATTTCATTGTAATAATATAAAGAAATGATTAAAACTTTAAATCTTATACGATTTTATATTAAAATAGGCTCCACACTCATTGTCAATATAACACAATTCATAATTAATTAAAAAAATAATTTTTAGATGTCCTTTTTCCATATTTTTTTAATGGAAATGAATATATTTGTATTAAAATAACGATGTGACCAAACCATCTAGTAGGATAATACAAAATTTATATAGCAGGATTGTCTTGAACACTTCAAAAATTCTTCAAAATTCAACACAAGTATCCACTATATATATTATCCTTGGTGTTAGCACATGAATTTGCAGTAGCATTTTTGGTCATTTCACAGTGCCGATGAATTAGGAGTTTTCGCAACTCTAGCTTCATCAATGACAAATTTTGTTAGCACTCAATCTGCAGTGATGAATTATGTTTTAAAGTTCGTTGCAGGAAGTTCCTCCAGGGACAAGTACAAATTGGTTTGGTGTGTATTGAGTTCCTCTGGAAGAAGTCGCATTGGACGAAAGCATGGAACAGATTTTTAATTCTTAAAGGCAGGTGGAGATCATTTCCATTGGGATGGGAATGAGGAGAATTGGTAGTGAGGTATATCTCTTTTAGAGTTACTTCACAAGAAACAATTAAGTTTTTTGTGTTTTGAAGAATTGATTACATCACATAGAAAAAACACAGAGATTTTGTAGCATCGTGGCGCTACAAAATCGTTTATACAGGATGTTCTGCAATTGTGCTACCTATGGCGCTACTAAATTTGTAGAGTTGTTTTAGGAGTGGTGCTATGAAATCTGTAGAGTTGTTTTAAGAGTGGCACTACGAAATCTGCAGAGTTGTTTTAGGAGTGGCGCTACGAAATTTCATGTAGCGGTTACTGTTACCAATTTGATCATAAAACCAAAACAACGAAGTGGGTTTCTCTGAAATTTTTTGTGGAGGAAGATGATATCCCTGTTGATTTGATAACCAAATTTCAGCCTAACCCAGTTTATAAATTGAGAGAAACAAGTACAACACCAGTGCGCTACAGAATGTGCTGCCAATTCTCTGTTTTGCATAGTTGATTGGATATTCACCTTGTTGGGAGGTTTCCACCTGTCAAGGAGGGTTCGAATGGATTCTAAAGGATCAGTTAGATGTCAATGGACACCTTCACCTAATTTTTAGATCAATTAAATACCTCATGCAGTGAAGTGGAAACAATTTATCAATGACTTCCAACAATTTCCTAAAAATTAGCAATTTGTTGGATTTTTGTCTCTTTGACTGTTGTCACCTATCTCCAAGGCTTAGAATCCAATGGAGGAGATGGGATTCGATCTCTTAAGGATATTTGGATTCTATTTTCTATTTAATTAAGGTTGGAGAGGGGTTGGATTCATTATCCAAGAGAGGAGAGATCTAAAGGAGCAGTTGAGTTGCTCATTTGCAAGCATGAGAGCATGTATTGTAGGCATTTCTACCATTAGAGATTCATGAAAGTTGTGATACAAGACTTTTTTTATCTTGTTTCCATTCTTTCTTATCATCTTTCTTGAGTAATATTTATAGATTTTGAAGATCAAAAGTTGTCTTTGGTTAATGAATTCATGAGCTGCAAAGGATTTGTGGTAATTGCTTGTTAATCATATATTATTGTTCAAGCACTCTTTAATTTATATTACAGAAAGGATCTTTGTTATGTGAATATTCTTCTCTTTGTTTACCTTATATTCTTCTATCCATATTTTCATAAGCTTTTCGTCTGGTAGGTAACCTGATTTCTTGTGATCTATAGAATGTTATGACTCCATGCCCAATGGAATGTATTTGCAGTAGTCTGATGTCCTCCCTTTTACTCTTTTCATGTTGATCAACCTATTCAAACTATTTTAATCCATTTACATTTCTATGTTACCAATATTACTCTCATTTGCAGTATGGGAGTGACTCTTGAAGTGATAACACTTGGAGTTCTAGGATTACTACTAACTATTCGACAAGTATATAGCCACAGAAACTACCCTACCAAAAATACAACTTTACAAAAAAATTCAACAACCAAAGATTAAAGAGGATAGTACTCACAAGGGGCTTCCAACTTGCTACCAACCTTAGATGAAAATATGACAGAATATTACAGATGATAGGATCAAAACCATGTATCCTCATAGGACCAAGCAAAGACATCTTTAAATTCATGGAACAAATCCATAAATTTATTCTTTTCTTCCTCTGAACATTGAGCTCCAATCTTTAAAATATTTGGGTCTCCTTGAGTCCCAATGTTCACGGATATAGTACTTCCTATCTTTATTTTTTATTCATACTCTTCTTTTTCCTTTTTTTTGCCAACATCACTGGATGAGAGTGAGCTTTCCAAAGGAGTCAATCCCTTTGGAAATTTGTTATCTTCTAGAGATATAATATCTTTCCTTTTTAAAGGCTCATTCTGCAAAAGGGCACATATACTTTCATCATTGAGAAAAACATGCCAAGATTCTACATTAGGAAAATGAGGACGATATAATAACATAAATGTACAATCATGCCTCTGACAAAGCAATTGTCCTGTAGGACTAGTTGCAAAAACAACAAGCCTATCAGCCAT
The DNA here is from genome assembly GCA_009831015.1 of Picea engelmannii. Taxonomy (NCBI): domain Eukaryota; kingdom Viridiplantae; phylum Streptophyta; class Pinopsida; order Pinales; family Pinaceae; genus Picea; species Picea engelmannii. Next base: position 271,012 of record ML781827.1, read on the forward strand.
AGAGTTTGTATCTCTCATTATATGAGTGATGCTGAAAGATATAAGATTGGAGATTAATTACCAAACTTCCTGAGTATACCTCTTTAGCAATTTATTGGATGGGGTGTAAATTATTCCAACCAGTTTTATAATAAGTTCAAAATCCCCAAAAACATAAAGATGTTAACAACCAATATTCAATGCATTCTTTATTCCAAGAACCAAGGCTTCAAATTTTGTTACATTATCAGTATATGTAAATTCCAATTTGTAAGAGAAATTGTGAATCTTTCCTACAGGTGAATATAGTATTATGCCAGCTCCATTACCTTCACTTGAGCATGCACCATCAAAATGCATGTGCCACATTCCATATTCAAGAGCTAGAAGTTATGCAACAGAATTGTTATCTTCCTCTAGAAAAATTGAGTATACACCAATGTCCTCTTCAATGTAATTAACATGTGTTTGTGGAAGACTTTCTATATATGGTGAAATTCATCCCTCCCTAAGAACAATAATTTTATTTCCATTTTTGGTAAGGGACATGTGTATCCCATCCAGTGAAATATATCGAGCAGTTAATGTTTTCCAGTCTCTTTCCAATGTGATGGAATAGTTTCTATCTGGCATATCAATCACTTGAATATTACAAGTGGTCTCAATCTCAGGATGGGCACACAAAACCAAAGTCACATCTTTGATTTCACCAATAGTAGCTTGTTTTTTACTGTTGTAAGATAGCATACTCTTCGAATTCTCATCGGTACATGAAATACCTAACTCTTCCATGATAATCGTAGACATAACATTTGGGCATCATCCCCTGTCAATTAGATAAAAATGTGTAATCTTATCTGTAATTTTTACAGATATGTAGAAAGGAGGACTTTTTACATAATTTCTAAGATTATATACACCTACTTTATTTATATACATTTCTTCTTCAGTCAAAATGGTGACTGTGGAAGATTTACTTTTCATGAAATCTTCCAAATGCCTTTGTTGTTCAGGGACGATGACCATGCCCAATAAAGAGGAATCTTCTTTTATTGTAGCCAATTGTTTCAACATATTGTATTTGGATGAAGAAGATGAGGTAGAAACCTCTAGACTTTGAGTAACCCTTGTAATCTAAGGATCAATTTGTTGAGAGGATGTACTTGGAGAAAACGTGGTCTTGGGAGGACCTCTCTTTCCCTTGTTTTGATATGATTTGTTTCAGGTTTCAACCATCATGAAATCCTCTTCCTGAGCCCAATATAAGGAAACAATTGTTATATTAGTCCTTTTTCCAAATATGATCTCTCTGGAATTATTTTTATCTCACAAGTGTTTTCATCGTGATTATCCTCACAAAAATTACACTGGGCTCTTGAGAGAATAGCCTTGGGTTGGAATGTAACGACCTCGTCATTATGACAACAAGCATCATACAACAGAAAAAATTTATTTTTCTTTTTGCGTTAGGAAATACACATCACACTTATTGGAAACATCATCAACACATCATTCACATTTTTAACGAAACAATGTTAATGCATTAATAATCATTACAACACAATTCTGACATCTCATCATCATGAACCACAACACGCACATTGATGTATTAACACATTAATCATCAGTATCCCATCATCATTTCCTTCTACAATTAATAACGACGCATAATAGTACAAATCTTAAACATTCAATGCATCTCATAAGGACCATCATCAGATATCACTAAGGAAACATAAGATAACATAACGAATCATAAGGATCATAAAGATAATCACAAAAACACATAATATACTACCCTCCCAACCTACCCTTCAAGGTTAGGACCTCCAAGACACATAAACATTGCTAAATCCCAGGTTCCAATTGATTTTAACCATTTAAGGTCTCAAGGTTGGCGACTGTTATGAGGAACAAGGAGGTGTCTACATCCCACCCACACAATCAAGTCCAAGCCGACCAAGCTAAATCAACATCATCAACGAACATCAAGGCCTAATAGCATTCTAATAAACCAACACATGTAACATAAAATTCCATGGTGCAAGAGAACTTAATTACTAAATCAATCAAGCAATGACATAATCCAAGGCGCAAATAATCTACTTATTTAATTTTTAAGGCGAAAAAAAATATCTACTTAACTTCCAGGTGTGTGATTAAATCAATCATCGAATTTACAATAATCAACATCATTTTCAAGGTAAGCAGATGATCTAAATGTTGGATTTACATAATTCTCTTGTCGACCATTGCGTGCAATTAATCATTCAACATGAATCATACAGTAACATTGTGACAAGTGTGCTAGATAACTAAGGTGTAAACATTTATGCCTCAACTCAGTCCATGGCGCAAGAAATCCTAACACCTATTCATCAGCATAATCCAAGGCACAAGATAACAAATTCTAAACCATCATACATGACATAAAATCCATTGCGCAAGAATTCCAAAAATATTTAACTATGATACATTATATAGAATCCATAAACGGAAGAATTATAATATCAATCATGGATAATTTCAATGATACAAGGTAAATACATTCATCACTTTTTATTTGCGCAAAGTCTAAGATCTAACCATCATAAAAATCCATAAGCACAATAACCCTAACTCTAAAATCATCATTTAATACATATAATTTTGTGCGTGCAAGAGTCTAAACTCAACAAGTCCTATATCCTATGATGGAATTGAGCGCTAACATTCTAATCAACAATCAACTAAAACATATTCTTATTCTAATCAACAATGTCTTTTCAATTACTTCATTATCCTAGGTGTTGTTTTTCCAAGACCCTGTCACTACTAAGTTATCATTTTATCTTATTTTATATAAATAGAGATAGAGAGAAGTATATACAAATTAATGTTTCCATCTGATTAATACATATTCAACTAATGACTTTATTTAATGAACCTTAACATGACAACTTAGTTACATAAACAATTATGCTACTTCTTCTAGCTTATTAGCTTTCATAATGACTAACTCTACATCGAGCATTAAACAATCTATGAAATACACTATTAAAGACTAAAATGCTTTAATAGGTTGTGAAAAGTCCAAAGGTTTAGAGATAATGCACAAGACAAGACCCCAATCTAAAGGTGCACAAATATTCATTGTGGAAGGAGGAGGCGCAAGCATTTACGAATAGTAAAAGGCATGGTCTAAATGTTTTAAGTTTGGACATTTATCACCAAGATTCAACAAAATAATGTGGGGGAAAACACAATTTTTTGTGGTTAAAATTGGAGATCTAAGTGCATAAATGAAAACGCACTGATTCTAAGGGTCCCTCCTTAAGTACTGAAGGAACAAAAGGTGAACCCAAGCATATGGAAAAAATGGATTCAACTCAGGTAATTTAAATGGAGGGAAACAAAAGTGGTAAAAGCATGGTATAAAATCAGAGGTCAACGTAATCGTTGAATATCAAGGTAATTACACTGTGAAAGGAGAGGATAAATAGTTGAACAACATAGGTAAAACATTGAGCAAGGAACAATAAGTTTTATGCATAAACCACAGAGCCTTGAAGACAAAAAACATGAATGGTAAAGGAGGTGCAAAGTGTAACATCCCTCTCTTGCATGCATTGAGCGAACTTATTCCTTGAGGACACTTGCTTGCAAGTGATCCGGGTTATTATATCTATTGGTCGTTTTGATTATGATTATGAGATATTATGGATATGATGATATGTTATTTTTTTGTATTTACATAGATAGGTGTTATTGACTGGGTTCTTCTAAGTGTGCAGGACTTTGGACATTGAGGATGCAGAGGCATCGATGAAACCCCTTAGACTCCAGATCGAGTCAGGGAGTGGACTATTGGGGTTTGAATGTTGTTGATATGACATATGTGCATATGATTAGATCTTATTATGATTGATTATTATTGCTGACATGATTCATTGATGGATGCAGGCTGACGATAGCTTGTCGTCCAGACTCACATGTGGAGTAGAGGGGTCATGCAGGACAACCAAAGACATTGAGGGAGAGGTGTGGTAGCAGCCCTGCCACAACCTACTAGCACTCTCGTCATGTCTCGAACTATAGGTTAACAATTACCTAGTTCGAGAAGACCCACGATATCGTGAGGGTAGACTATGACAGTCGCTCACGATGATTCTAAGGGGCACGCAATAAGGCAGGGGCCTTATTCCTTACAGGCCCTTAGTCTCCCACAAGATCACCTAGCGAAGTATTGACTCCAGGGGTTTGACGTCTACCAAATTCAGTCAAGAGGCGAGTGGCACCCTTGGAGCACCTAGTGTGTCCTGAAGGGCACGTCGCGATTTTAACCGGTAAGTGAATAAAACTAGTCGGCCTTAAAATGAATGATGTGATAAGTAAGATTTAAAAACATTTTTTCCTAATAAAATGTGTGTGTGTGTGTGTGTGTGTGTGTGTGTGTCTGTGTGTGTGTGTGTGTCGCCCAACCTAGTGAAATTAAAACCTAGGACTAAGTAGAACTCGTGGTAAAAAAAAATAATAATAAATAAACATGTAACAAGAAGGGGGGTAAGAAATTCAAACTTATTTATTAAAGTCAAAATTATCATGGAGGTTTAATTTTTAAAAAGGGGTAATAGTTGTTTTTTTCTACATTTGCTAAATTAATTTTTAGTTAAAAAGAAAAGAGGGTAAATGGTTGTCTTATATACACTTGCTAAATTAATTTTTAATTAAAACGAAAAAAAAATAAAAGGGTTGTTTTATCTACACTTGCTAAATTGATTTTTTTAGTTAAAAAGGAAAAGGGGGGAAACTTAAAAGAAATAGGAAACTTAAATAAAAAGGGAAACTTAAAGAAAAGGGGAAACGTAAGGAAAAAGTTGAATGTCTAACTTAGTAAGGAATCTTGCCTTTAGAACTTTCTAATTATGAACTCAACTAGGAATTAAGTAAGGCATAAGTCATTTAAGAAGTGTAAGGGAATTTTGGAACACTGAGGAGCATTTTTAGGAATGCTTTAGGTGGATGAGGGAAATAGGAATATTTAATTAATCAATAAAATTGATTTTTTGGTACAACTAGGGGATCGGACGACATGTGTACGGGCGAAGTTTTTCGAAATTAATTAACTGAAAAGGGAATTTAATGAGAATTTGGGAAACTAATTACTTAAAAACTCTATAAAAAGGATGGAGGAGGAGTATGGATCTCATCTTTTTGTGTAACATTACGCTGCTGAAATTTTACCTTGACTGCACTTTCTCTTGTGGGAGTTGGGATACCCATCTCGAGTAACGGGTCGTAGCTCGACCTTGCGAGGCAAGCTCGGTGCTAGCATTCTCTGGTATTGTGTGTGTGTCCCCTTTGTGGCTCGGGGAGCTCAGGGGGAAGAAGAGTAACCCTAGCGTTGGTTGCGAGGTATCGGTGAGGTCACATCGATTGGCAAGTGGGAACTAGACAGAGCGCACGCGGGATAATGACTTTGGAGAATTCGCATCTGGCTAAGGTACGCCTGTTAAAGTTGTTACTTGCAATGAAATTTAAACTACACATATTTATTTTTCTGTACTTGGTTGAAGATTTCTTTTCCATGAGCTTTCTTGCACATGCATTCCTACGGTAATTGTAACCCCCTTGTCGCTTGATTTATTCAGTAAGAACCCTTGCTATCCACTCTATCCTTTATTTAAAACTTACTGCTTCTTTGTGTGTGGCCAGAATGAGCCCCAAACTCAAAACCTTGCCTGCGTTTTCTTTATTCCTTGATTGCACTTTTATTTCATTATTTGTTTCTCCACAAAGAAGATCTGGATGCATATTGTGTTTTTATCCTTTGTCCCTTATCCTTAAGTTATTAGTTTGTTCCTGAGTAGTCGACCATGATCTGAATCGACAGTCGTCACTCCGGTGTTTAAAGACTTATAGATTCAAACGCCCTACTTTCCTATGCATGGATAATAAGTGAAGTATAAATTTCGCCCAGCCATATATCCCTTACTTATCTCTGCATTTTTCACTTATGATTAATCTCAAATCTTTGTGTTTCTGTGAATGAGTATCCTTGCATTTTTTATTGATTCATTGCGGAATGATTTGTCTTTGCATTTCTGTGAATGAGTAACTATACGTCTTGATTGATTACACTCTTCGTTTTAATTGTTTAAACTCTGATAAATCTCTGTGCATGAATGGTAAATCGTTGTGTTTTCTTGTGATTGATTACATCTGTGTTTTCTGGTGATTGATTACTTCTACGTTTTCTTGTGATTGATTATCTCTAATTTTTCTTGGAGTCTTTACTCATCCTTCACACCACTAATTTTTGGGCGATTTACCCAGCCATTACCCAGCATTCACACCACTATTTTCGTGGCACATTACACAACATTCAAACTATGATTTTCGTGGCATATTACACAACATTCACACTATGATTTTCGTGGCATATACACAGCGATATCTCATCTATAAATGTTAGTACACAACGATATATTTACACAGCGATATCTTATTGTTATCCACACATGATTGTGTCACACAGCGATATCTCATCCATGATTGTTATTACACAACGATATCTCATTTGCACAATGATATTTTTGTTTGACAGTAACACTTGTAATAGATAGCATTAGGTTTGTGTTACAACGATCCCATCCATGATTGTTATTACACGGCGATCATGTATATATCAAGGACAACGAATTTATAATTGCAATATATTGACTATGAATTTACCCATATTGACTGCAATATCACTACAATATCACTGCAAATATCACTTTGAATTTGCCCATATCACTGCAATATCACTGTGAATATTGACTATGAATATCAATGTGAATTTACCCATATCACTGTAATATCACTGCAATATCATTGTGAATATCACTGTGAATTTACCCATATCACTACAATATCACTGCAATATCATTGTGAATTTGATACACTGCAATATCACATTACACATCGATTTTCCTTGGCACATTACACAACCTTTTTACACCACGATTTATGGGCGATTTACCCGTATTTACCCAGCTATGTCAACAGATTTATCATTATATTTATCAATCGATGTATCAATAGACTTGTTAATACAACGAATTTATATAGTAACAGAGAATGTTTACAAATCCATTGCCTAGATCTTAGACAGCGATTTCGCCCATGTTTACACTGCCAATCACCCAGCTTCAACCAACGATTTTCATTAGATATAGAGACAACATTACGGATTGTATGACAACGATCTCGTATATAAATTGTTGATAGTGATTTTATTAGATAGCATTGTTGATTTTATTAGACAACATTGTTGATAGCGAGTCATTAGACATCGTTGTTGATTTTATGAGACAACATTATTGATAGTGAATTTATTAGATAACATTGTTGATTTTATAAAAAACAAGATAAATTCTATACATCCATCTATAAATAAACAGAGATATTATAGTTTGACTGTGAGATCATCATTAGACTTGTTAATGGGAAGTGGCATTGATTGTTGACAACAATTATGAAAGGAAATCATTTTGCATGTTAATGTCAGTGTTTTTGTAGGTGAATGACAGTATGGTATTATGGGAATGATAGTGTTGTGATTATTGTTGTGTATGACTGCGTTTTCATCCAATATATAATAGACAACAAATTTTTATATGATAGACAATGTTTCATAAAATGATAGCAATTTTATGTATTTTATAGACAACAATATCATATGGTTGATAGAAAGAATTATCCTTTATTTTATAGATAGAAATATCATGTGTTTAATAGACCGTGATGTTGTTGTTGACTGCGAATAGTAATAGACAGAGATATTATTGTTAGATAGTGAAATAATTGATAAACAATGATTAGTAACAAATGAATGGTTAGCATGGTATCCTTTCATACTGCTAACTTAATCTACTCTGGATCCCTTCTTTTCTTTTTAAAATGGTTGGGGTAAGGATCTATTGAATGTTGAATTCTTATTAATAGATAGTAGGTTATTGTAGAATGGATTCTCCGGGGTTTTTTTCATCAATGGCTAATCGCGTCCTTTAATTGATGTATGTTGCAATAGAATTTGTTGTGCAAGGAATTTAATGTGTTGTATGATTGTTATAGTAATCAAATTTCCCTTGTGTCTTGTTGACTTGTCGATTGGGTGCTTGGGTTTTGTCTTCATGTATTTTGATAGTTAATTCGGTCTTCTAGCACGTTGGATTTTTCTTGGGTTATTGGTCTAGACAGGTTATGTTGCACCTTGGTTACTTGCCTCGCCTATCGCCTTGTGACGGCATGATTCCTAATGAGGGGACCATTGCGCGCCCTGATGGATAGATTTGAATGATAACCCAGCTGGAGTCTTGTGCTTCCTGATGTGGGCGTTTGTTCATTGTAATGGATATTGGTACTTGGTTTTGTAATTCCTTAATGCGTTGGTTTTTGTGCGTCGTAGAGGTTTTCTAGTTACTGGTCGTCGAAACCACTGTGTCAGGTTGTTGATGTTGTCATGTAGCTTGTAGGTGTTGTCTTTCTTATGTCGGGTGGGTAGTCATTTTTATCTGTCTATTGATTATCACATGTTCATCTAGTTGCATGATGTGCTAGTGTGTTGAGTTGTTGTTGTCTGTTGCCTAGTCTGCGTGCATTGTGTTCATCGTCAAGTTGTGTTGTTTAATTTTGTCGTTGATTTCCTTCCTGCTTTAAACACAGACACAAAAAAAAAATATTGCACTTGCTTTGCATCGCTTTTAGTCATAATGATGAGGTCATTACACAGAGACACTGCATTGTACTCTGAAATTCTCTCAGGCAAGGTAGTTGGGTGGTATACGACATCCGAAGAGAGAGGTAAGTGGAGCGCGTGGCTCGCTGAAAAATTCCAAAATTCAGAGGTAGAATTTGGGCGACCTACTTGTAGGGGAAGAAATGTAGAAGTAAAGGGGAAAATTACTGTTGAGGGTCTACCCAGAATTTCTCTGTCACTACTGAGGAACCTACATCTCTCTGAACCTGCATCCGGAATTCTAGAGGGATTTTGCGAAGGAAGCGTAAATGGGGAAATTCCATGAATCTCTTCGCATGCCTAAATAGGGAACTAACCAGAGTTATACGAAATCTGGAGAATGGGGATCGGAGAGACTGGAGGTAGAGGTTTTTTTTTTAAGAAAAGGAACAGAGAGGAAGATCGGGTGAGAAGGGACAGTAATGGATCTGAGGATAAATCAATAAAAATTTTAATATAACTACAAAGGATGAGACAGAATGATTGGTATTTATTTTCATAATTCCACCCTGGCGATATCCTTCTCGTTGTCGTAAAAACAATGTCAAACTGGTGATTAATCATTGGAGAGAGCTTCGATTGAGTTGCGAGGAGATGCTAACATTTGAGAGTTGGAATGGATGTCGACGCTCTTGTGATGGAGTGTCTTTATTTAAGTAAGTTGAATAAGGTTCAAGTGGAATGGCATGAGGGTTCAAGGATCGATCCAGTGACATGGGGGTAACCCATATTCCAACAAGGTTGAGGGGGTTTGATAGGTCGCAAACCTGTAGCGAGGACAATCTAAAAATTCCCAAAATTTTCGTGGCTAAGGGTTGTATCGCAGTACCAAAATACTCCACCACTAAAAATATTAAAATTAATCAAATTCACAACCATGGACCGAGATGATTAAAACTCCAATGGACAGTTCTAAAACAAGTCCTTGTCATCATTTTGTGCAAGCAAATCATTGTAAATGAGTACAAATTTTTAGTGACAACATAGAAGTTCAATGGGAGGAAATATGAAGGACAAGGATAAATTCCACTATGGTTAAATGTAGTAGTTCACATCAACGCCAGACTTTTACCTCATCTACTACTCAACCATCAGAGACTTGTAAATTAAGGATCCAAATTCCAACATAGTTTACCGCAGAATTTTAATGACTACAATACATTTTAATCCTATTACAATTCAATCATCATACAAATCCATATACAAAATTTGGACTAATGTTACAAATGCTAATTTTAAAACATGTGTATCGCAACCAGTTGATGGCTTGATGATGTCTTCGGCTACTGGAGATCCTCCTCTCTTTTTCTTTCTAATCGTTGAGACCTCACCAGTACCTCCCAGCCAACACTAGGGGTACTCTTCTTCCCCTTGAGCCCCCCGAGCTGCAAAGGGGCCACGCACACAACTAGAGAATAAGCTAGCTCCTAGCTCGCCTTGCAAGGTTGAGCTACCACTCTCTAATCGAGTTAGGTATCCCAACTCCCACAAGAAAAATTAGTCAATAAAAATCTGGCAACATAACCTTACGCATGCCAGTCCTGATCCCTTCCTCCTCCATGCCATTAATTTTATAGAGTTTTTTTAGTGACCCTAGCCAAATGCACGTTAAATTATTTTTATTACATTTTTATTATGAAATATTCTCCCCCGTACACTTGTCACCTGATCCCTTAGTTGCACCAGAAATTCATTTAATTAATTAAATTAATTTTCCAATTTCCCTCACCCACCTAAAAGTGTTCCTAAAAACGCTCCTTGCTATCTCTTTATTCCCTCAATTTCCTTTAATGATTGACGCCTTTCTTAAATCTTAGTTGAGTTTTAATTAAGAAAGTTCTCTATACTAGATTCATTTCTATGTTTCACATTCCTTTTTGCATTTAATTTCTCCTTTTTGTCTAAGTTCTAATTTAGCAAGTTTTGCACATAAACAACAATTAAATTTAGATAAATTATTTCTCCT
>ML781827.1:281767-303776 GCA_009831015.1 Picea engelmannii
GGAGAGTTTGGCATTCAAATCTGCTTGTATTGATCTTCATTTCTCATTCAGCCTTTGGAGGCATCTTTTGTATTAGCGGGAGCATTTTGTAGCAACTCTTATCTATTGTCTATCTTCTTGGCCATCTATTGAGCATTCCAGATGGACATCTTCATTGTAGTAGGTTTCTCTATTTTATGAATAAAGAAGAATTGAGATGTTTTGGCTTGTCTATCTGATTGCATATGGTTGAGGTATGTTCCATGGTTATCTCTTTCTGTTATTTGCTGCATACACACATATAAACACATCTAAAAGGTAGATCAACAAAGTGTTTGACGAAATACCTCACTCAGAAAAAGTTTAAAAAAGACACCAAAACAGTGATGATCCTTGCATAATGGCTTGGGATCATTACAAAATGCTAAAAAAATAATCGATAGACACATCATTCCCCAATAGAAGAGTGGAATCAGTCGAATATTGCATCATCGTGACCACTTTGGTAGACTCGACACTCTCCAAGAGAAGAGAGGGATCAACCGAAGACTTCATCAGCGTGACCACTTTCTCAACCACTGATTGAATAGGATGCGATACACCATGGTCTACATGCACATCACCCCCAAAAAGAGGAGTTGGATCAACCAAATATTGCATCGGCGTGATCACTTCATCAACCAAAGGATGAATAGACTGTGAGGAAACCTCAGAAGACTCAGAATCATAAGAGCTTACATACATGGACCACAATCTTCGTGCCTCTAGAATGATAGGGCACAAATGAATAAGGTTATCTCCCTTGCAAAGCTTACAAGGGAACTTAGGCTTACGTCCTATCCATCTAGTTTTCTCAATAGAATCAATGCCCCCATCATGACTAATAGTAGTTGGTTGCACATATCCAACATGACCTGCAAAGGTTGGTGATGAGTCAATAACATGACTCGCAAATGCTATAGACCTATTACCAGTATGATTAGCAGTGACTGGAATGTTTCCCTTAGCATGACTTGTAGAGGCTGGGTGTTGGTCTTCAACATGACTTGTAGAGTTTGATGACCTATCTCCAACATGACTCGTAGAGGTTGGTGATTGAACTCCAGTATGACTTGTAGGGACTAGGTTCGTGCCCACAACATGACTTGCAAAGGCTGGGTGTTGGTCTTCAACATGACTTGCAGAGGTTGAGGACCCATCTCCAACATGACTCACAAAGGTTGGTGATTTCTTCTTCCTATTCTTCCTCTTTCTATTTCGTTTAGACTTCCAGTTACTAGTAGCTATACTTTCACCGGGGTAGGTAGAAGGAGCAGGAGAAGAATTTGTTAATGAAGGAACATCAATATGGTTCCAATGAAATAAGTTGCTTAACTGAGAAGTGTTTAGAGAATTTGGGACATTTGGAATGGTACCCAACCAAACCGGTAGTCCCACATTCAACCCAAGAATGTACAAAGTGGCCATCAAAGGGACACCAACGTTTCTAAAAAAAGGAAAAGCATAAGAATTCCCTTCTGAAGGGGCTCCTTGGTTGGTATTGTTAGGAACTTTATCCATGAATATCTTATGCACAAGTTCTCCCCTTGTGGGATCATTCAAGTTTGTAAAAGTATCACACACTAACTCCGACAAACCAGTGGTACAAAAAACAATGCCTATAAAGAGGCAGCTCCATGTTTCTAAGAGGAAGACCGAAAAGTCCTCACAACCAACGGATTGGGTGGTCTACCAACTTAGGTCAAAGACCCAAAGAAATGATTGACTAAATCACTATGGAAAACTAGGGAGCACATAGCACACACTAAAAGTTTCCTAAAGGAAAATCAAGCAGATGATTATCTAGTAGGAAGGATAGTTATGCCAATTGACGTTAGAGAAACTAACCGGTGTAAGTGAAACTCAAACATGGAAGCACCCTCCAGGTATACTTTGTGAAGTGCAATTTGATGTATGCCCCAGGTACCACCGTATACCCCCGCAGTCACCCGTGAAAGTCCCTATAATATGGGAAACTAATTTGCCAACTCATAGTCAGTCACCAGGTGGGTACAGTCGACAGTCAGACGGGTCGCAATGAGAAAGATAAAAAGTCTGAAGCCTATCAAGGGTATCGAAAGAAAATGGTCTGGAAGACAACAAAGAATATCAAACGGATTCAAGGTCCACGAAGCTTCGTAGGAAAATACAGTCGGTATTACTCCTGAGACAGACCCTCAATATGTGTTCCCCACTACATTCAGTCCGACTTTGGAGGGGTTATCTCCACTGCCTTTCCTCGTGTGACCTCGTGTTTATCCCCTATGTTAGAGGTGGTTCTCGGATAAATTTTACGACACTGGACTTAAGCACTCCCTAAATCAAACTCCAATGTTTTATATAACAACCTTGAATAGTTTCCTCTCCAACCTAATTCAAGGCCCTAAAACCATAAACTAGTTTGTTGACCCTACAAAAAGAAAAATTCTATTGTATTTTAGATTAAGCATTCTTTTTAAAGGCTTGATTTACCCACAAGGTATGGTAGTATTGTTAAATTATGAGCTTGATTTCTTATGCAGATTAATTCTTTTATTTTCTTCAACACTTTGATTCCAGGTTAATACACTTCAACAATACCAAATCATAACCGAATAGCAATAACTATGTAGATAAGTAAGCATGCACATCAACAACACATATACCTTGGGGAAACCCTGTACAGGGAGAAAAACCCCAGCAAACGATATTTCTTTATTGCATTAATAATGTAATATCACTTACAAATATCCACCATGAATGTTCTTCTCTTAAAGAGCTTGCCATGGTGACTCTGACCTGACAAAGACCTAAGAGACCTTATTGAAATACACCTATTATATGTTGCCTCTATTGTTGATATACAACACTAATATGTTGTTGAAATATGCCTCTGATATGAAGCCTCTATTGCTGATATACAGCGCTAATATGTTTATTTGGTATGCTTCCTCTTTATCACTGATATGCTCCTCTATTTCTTCTCCCTTAACATGCATATCAAAACTGTGTTGAAGAGAGGGGTCAACCTCTGCTTATATAGGCTGAAGAGGAGAAGAGGAGAGGCTCGAAATAGTAAATTGTTTGCATGCTTTAATCATAACTGAGCTTCATACTTTAGTTTGAACTAGACTTGAGACTGGTATACTTTAGTTCGAACTAGACTTGAGACTGGTATACTTTAGTTCAAAAATAGAAATAGACTTGAGAATTCAGTTACAACTCAGCATTACACTTTAGTTCGAAAATAGAACTAGACTTGAGACTTCAGTTACAACTCAGCATTACAATTTAGTTCAAAAATAGAACTATACTTGAGACTTCAGTTACAACTCACCCTTGACTTGACATGCATGCGTACTAACTTAGCATCCACATGGCATGCATGTGGACATGCATGCAATGCATGTCATGCATGCAACATGCAACATGCGACATCTTGACAACAAATTCTTTGACTTAGACATGCAACTTTAACTTCTACAACTCGACTCTTTAAAAGGAAATTCAAAATTCTCTTCATGGTGGATAATGTTACACGTCCCAATGCACTAGATCAATACATTTATATCATTTGCAATATTAGGAATATGGTTTGTTTCTAGCTCATAGGATTTTCTATTCAACCTAAATTTTGTTAGATGCCTTGACTTTTTCTCATGGCTCACAAGGCTTGACTAGGCTCACAGAGGTTGTACATCCCCCCTGACTTTTGCACTAGTTTGTCTATGCTCACAGAGGGTGTACGTTCCCCTTGAATTTTGCACTAGACTGTCTATGCTTACAGAGGTTGTACGTTCCCCCTGACTTTTTCATTAGACTCACATAGCATCTTGTTCGTCTTGAATTTTGGTTTGACTCACAGAGGTTGTACGTTCCCCTTGGCTTTTGTCAATACCTCACAAGACTGGTTGATTCTCCAAATCTCCCTGGCTAGCCTCGAGGTGGCCCATATGGCCTCTCATTGGATAATGATTGTCGATGCTGCCAAATTTAACACTCCCTCTCAGTGAGGGAGTCATTCTCATCCACACCAAGCTTGCTTCTCAGCTACACAAACTGTCTCGAGGTCAGAGACTTGGTCAGGAGATCATCTACCTGCTCGCGCATGGCTATGTATCGTAAATTTACATTTTTTCTCTGGACCAAGCCTCAGATGTAGTGGTACCTCATGTCAATATGTTTTGACATATCGTGAAATAGCGGGTTCTCTATCAATTTTATGCAACTTTTATTATCACAGTGAACCACCGTCATCTCGATCTTGTCACCAAACAACCCAGAAATCAATTTTTTGAGTCATATTTCTTCCTTTCTAGCATCACTTGTTGTAATGTACTCAAGCTCTATTGTACTCTGTGCAATGGATCCCTGCATCTAGCTTGACCAAGAGATCATAGCGGATCCTAAACTGAAGTAGTATCCAGAAGTACTCTTCTGATCCACTGGGCTTCTTGCCCAGTCAGCATCTGCATACCCATGCAGAAATAAAACACCATTGGATGTATATCTCAGACCATAAGTAATTGTCCCTCTAAGATATCTCAATATGTGCTTTTCTGCCACCCAATGTCTTTGTCTTAGTTCAGTCATGAACTAACTCATTGCAATCATTGCATAGCATATATCTGGCCTAGTGTGGATCATGTGCATCAATGATCCAATCAGTTGCCTATACATGGTGGGATCCACCAAATCTGAACCTGTATCAGAATCATGCAGCTTCCTCAGGTTGGTAATCATCGGAGTAGACATGGATTTGCAATCCATCATACCAAACCTCTTTAGTACATCCACTGTGTATTTTCTTTGTGCCAAAAACATCTCACCCTGTCTTTTCCATACTTCCAATCCTAGGAAGTAATGCATCAAACCTAAGTCTTTCATCTCGAATTCTGAGGTTAGCTCCCTCTTACACCAGGATATTAGCCCTTCATCTCATGTTAGAAAGATATCATCAACATATAGGATTAGTATAACAGGTTGGTTACCTCTTACCTTGAAGTACAACAGGCTTTTAAGAAAGCCATCAATCCTATCATACCAAACTATGGGAGCTTGCTTAAGACCATACAAAGCCTTCCTTAGCTGGCATACATGAGTTCCTTTGTTATGCAGTACAAAACCATCTGATTGTTCCACAAAGACCTCATGTTCAATATTTCCATTCAAGAATGTTGTTTTTACATCCATCTGATGTAGCTTCCAACCAAGAACGGGAGCTAAAGCAATAATAGTTTGAATGGAGGTATACTTGACTACAGGGGAAAAAGTCTCTTCGTAGTCAATTCCTTCTTTCTAAGTGAAGCCACTGGCTACAAATCTTTCTTTGAAATTTTCCACACTTCCATCAGTTGCATGTTTGATATTATAGATCCATTTGGAAGAAACCACTGATTTGTCTTTTGTCCTCGGCACAATGTCCCAAACATTGTTCTTTATAATAGACATGTATTCCTCAAGCATGGCATCCTTCCATACTTGTAATTTATATGCTTCTTCAAATGAATAAGGTTTGGCATCAATAATGCTTCTCATCAGTGAAACATATCCTCCAAACCTATGAGGCTTCTTCCTTTCCCAGAAAGTTCCTTTGGGAGAAGCTATCCTTTCGAATTCCTGCACTATTTATTTAAGCCACCCTGGCTTCCTTTTGGTTGGAGGTTCTTCAAGAGTTCTTTATAACACTTTAGCAGGTTCTACGGGCTCATTATTTGGCCCTTCATGAGGTTCCTCCCTCTGATCATCTGACTCTTCACTTTTCATAAGAGGGTGAAGCTGGTTGAACCTTCTGATTCTCACTAAAGCTCTATGGATTTCTTAAATGTGGCTTCCTCATGGAAAGTCACATCTCTGCTTACCTCTATTTTCCTCTGACCTAGTAAATAAATCATGTAAGCCTTGGAGTTCTCACTGTACCCCACAAAAACCCCTTTCTTGCTTGAGGGTTCCATCTTTGTCCTCTTTTCCTTAGGGACATGAATATACACAAGACACCCAAATATCCTTAGATTCCCTACTTTAGGTTTGATCCCTGAGAAGACCTCTTCAAGAGTCTTTTCCTTCAAGATAGCATGTGGACACCTATTTTTAATATACACGGTAGTGGAGGTAGCTTCTTCCCATAAAGAATTTGGCAGATCCTGGTCAAACATCATTGCTTTCGCTGCCTCACAAATTGTCTTGTTTTTCCTCTCAACAACTCCATTTTGCTGAGGATTATATGGCACGGTCAACTGTCACTTGATTCCTGTTGACTTGCAGAAATCCTCAAACTGGAGAGATTCAAACTCTCCTCCATTGTCTGTTCTAAGGATTTTGATGTGTTTCCCTGTTTGCTTTTCAATAAAGGCTTTATACTCTTTGAATTTACCAAATGTGTCACTTTTAGCTTTAAGGAAATATATCCAACATTTTCTTGAGTAATCATCAATAAAAATGACATAATACAAACAACCACTAAGTGAGGGAGATGACATGGGACCACATACATCAAAATGAACCAGATCTAAGATTCTCTGAGCTCTGTTGTCACTACTAGGAAATGTTTTCTTTATATTTTTACCTAGCATGCATCCCTTAAAAATTTCATTTTTACTAAGAGAAATAGAGGGCATTCCACATACCATGTTCTGTAGATCTGGAAGATCTTTGTAATGAATATGTCCAAGTCTTTTGTGCCACAACTCGTTGGATCTAGTCACATCATGAGCCAATGCCTGAATTGATTGTCCTGACACGACGTACAGTCCTCCACTGTGAATTCCAATGGGTTCTGATGTACTTAAGTGGCTACCTTTATCCCATAGTAGTGCCTTCATGTCCTTGAAGATCACCCAATATCCCTTGTCCTCAAGGGTTGCAACTGATAGTAGATTTTTCTTGAGCCTTGGAACATATAATACTTCATCAATATGAAGTCTAGCCCCCGATTCCAATCTGAAGGAGATAGAGCCTACTCCCTCTATCTTGTAACATTTTTCATCCCCAAGCTCAACATGCTTTGCAAAATATTTCGTCTCGAAATCTGAGAGGATCTCCTTGTACCCTGTCATGTGCTTTAATGCACCATTGTCTACTAACCAAGTTTTTGGCCCCGTGAAAATTGAACTAGATAAGGAAGAAACCAAGTAATATTCGTTTCTATTTTCTTTCTCACTAGAAGGACTTTTATGATTTCTTTTGGATTCATCATCCTCGGCAATTGAGGCATGATGTTTCCCTTTCCTTGGATATTTCTTTTTAAACCAACAATCTTTAGCAAAATGACCCAACTTATTACAACTAAAGCATTTAATATTATATGTATCAATATTCTTTCCTTTGAATGTACCTTTGGTGTTTGGCTTCATCTAAGAGCCTCTCTGGAAAGTGCCTTTCTTCTTTCCCTTGATGCTAAAGTTGAGTGATCTTCTTTCGTTGGCTTGCTCATGGTAGTTGTGTGACTCTCCTCCTGGAGGAAATCATGACATAACCTCTCAAACGTGGGTTGAATATCTCTCCCACTTACACTGTATAAGAAGGTCTCCCATGAAGAAGGAAGACCGTAAAAAATGACATGCAATAAATTATCATCGTCCACTGTCACCGTTGTGACTAAAAGTTGATCTCTGATCTGGGCTATCCTGGAATAGAAAGATGCCACTGATTCACCTTTCTCCATCTTCAAATACTTAATCTTGTGCTTAAATGTCCTCTTCTGACTTGGAGCTTGTTTTTCATACAGATTCACCAAGGTATCCATACAGTCCTTGGAAGTCATTAAAGAAGTCATTGGAGGAATTATACTGTCTTTGACTAAGTCAAAGATGATTCGCTTGGCCTTATCTTGACTCTTCTTGAGGGCCACTCTTCTTGCATTATTTGTGGGTTCCTCCACCACTATGGTCACATACTGCTCAAGATCATGCTCCTGTAAGATATTTGTTATCTAGAGTTTCCACACATTGAAGTTGGTAGCTCCTTCGAGCCTATCCTTGGCCTTGACTGAAATGGAGGATGCCATTGACTTCACACTGGAAAATTAATCAAGCTAGCTTGAATCTGTGTGTACCTGTTGCTTCACTTCGACACGTTTAACACACCCTATGCTCTGATACCATGTTAAATTATGAGCTTGATTTCTTATGCGGATTAATTCTTTTATTTTCTTCAACACTTTGATTCCATCTTAATACACTTCAACAATACCAAATCATAACTGAATAGCAATAGCTATGTATATAAGTAAGCATGCACATCAACAACACATATAGCCTGGGGAAACCCTGTATAGGGAGAAAAAACCCAGCAAACGATATTCCTTTATTGCATTAATAATGTAAGATCACTTACAAATATCCACCATGAATGTTATTCTCTTAAAGAGCTTGCCAAGGTGACTCTGACCTAAAAAAGACCTAAGAGACCTTGCTGAAATACACCTCTGATATGTTGCCTCTATTGTTGATATACAACACTGATATGCTGTTGATATATGCCTTTGATATGAAGCCTCTATTGTTGATATACAACATTGATATGATGTTTTGTTTTGTTGCCTCTTTATCACTGATATGGTCCTCTATTTCTTCTCCCTTAACCTGCATATCAAAACTGTGTTGAAGAGAGGGGGGAACTCTGCTTATATAGGATGAAGAGGAGAAGAGGAGAGGCTCGAAATAGTAAATTGTTTGCATGCTTTAATCATAACTGAGCTTCGTACTTTAGTTTGAACTAGACATGAGATTGGTATACTTTAATTCAAAAATAGAACTAGACTTGAGACTTCAGTTACAACTCAGCATTACACTTTAGTTCAAAAATAGAACTAGACTTGAGACTTCAATTACAACTCAACATTACACTTTAGTTCAAAAATAGAAATAGACTTGAGACTTCAATTACAACTCACCCTTGACTTGACATGCATGTGTACTAACTTAGCATGCACATGACATGCATGCATGCAACATGAAACTAGTCATGCATGCAGTGCATGTCATGCATGCAACATGCAACATGCAACTGTACATGCATGCAGTGCATGTCATGCATGCAACATGCAACATGTGACAACTTGACAACAAAGTCTTTGACTTAGACATGCAACTTTGACCTCTACAACTCAACTCTTTACAAGGCAATTCGAAATTCTCTTCATAGTGGATAATGTTACACGTGCCAACGCACTAGATCAATACATTTATATCATTTGCAATATTAGGAATATTGTTTGTTTCTAGCTCATAGGAATTTTATATTCAACCTAAATTTTGCTAGATGCCTTGACTTTTTCTCATGGCTCACAAGGCTTGACTAGGCTCACATAGGTTGTACATTCCCTCTAAATTTTGCACTAGTATGTCTATTCTCACAGAGGTTGTACTTTCCCCCTGAATTTTGCACTAGACTGTCTATGTTCACTGAGGTTGTGCGTTCCCCCTGACTTTTGCATTAGACTCACATAGCATCTCGTTTGTCCTGACTTTTGGTTTGACTCATAGAGGTTGTACGTTCCTCCTGGCTTTTGTCAATACCTCACAAGACTGGTTGATTCTCCAAATCTCCCTCGCTAGCCTCAGGGTGGCCCATATGGCCTCTCATTGGAGAATAACTGTTGATGCTACCAAATTTAACAAGTAAAACTGATGTTGTTAAGACTCTTGCAAAAAATGAAACTTATAAGAAAAATCGCAAAGAAGGATTATCTTTATTATTTTTCTTTTGAAATGCTTTCAAGATGAGAAGAAAACACAACACTAGGCTAATTCTTTTTCTTTTTCAAATAAAAATGCAAAGCAAATGCAAATAAAGAAAGAGACCTAAAAAACTAGGTTTTTTTTTTTACAGTTTCTTCCAATCAAAGCAGAACTAACAAAAGATGCTAAAAAAAATTGATGAATACACGATTCTTTTTTCTTAAAATTCAAGCTAAAAATAAGCTAAAAATGCTAGGAAACACAAGAAGATTAATGAAAAACTAAACCTTAACTTAAACCCAAGCTATGGTAACAAACAGAGACTTTGGACTAATTCAATAAATCCCTAAGAAGTGAGAAATTCAATCAGGAAAGAGGCAAACTCCCTCTTTTTCAAAATCTTTCATGAAACAGAGACATGGTATGTTGCATCAGCAACCTGCGTATGTACGCGGGTTGTTTACTGAGCAAAGCATGTATGTACATGGGCTGACCCAAGAAAGGGCACGTACACCTTTGTATCTCTTCAAAAAATGAAAAGACCAGGCAGTGTTATAGGTAAGGGACAACTGGTATGCACCCATATAAGGTTGATTCAGTCAATTTTTATCATCCAAAGACGACCCATAAGTAGTTATATAATTATATGTTTCTTGGATTTTATATGCAAATTAAACTCAATTCAACTTGGTCGGAACCACTTGGTTAACATAAATCAATCAATTGGTCAATCCTTAGTCAATTTCCATTGTTGTTTAGAATAACTCACTCAGCCCACTCAATCCACAATTTTGACTTTATCACATTGGATTTACAAAGATTATAAAATTGTTATAGCCCTAAAATTCCCTACTCTTGCATACATGGCCTTAGCCCTCTTACTTGCATATTTTTCCAAAGCACTGTTGAGAAGCTCTTCTTAAAAAAACATTTTTTGGAAGATGTACACACCCTGCACCATTACATCCCGCATACATATGCTTGTTGCACCACTACATATCGCATACATATGCATGTTACACCATTACAACCCGTGTATGCTTGCAAAAGTTGCAAAAAATAAAAAGTTGCAAGGAATTCATTGAAATTCACAGGCTATTGGAGGCTTCCCAACTAATCCACCTACTATAGCCCGTCACCCAACCGAATAACCATCCTTTTGGCCTATAAAAGGAGGTGTTGGGATATCATTTCCAATCTAAGCATAAGAATAGTGAAACTCTTCCCAATTTCACTTCCCCTCCTTGCCCAAGATATTGCTACCTTTTGTGAGATATTGCCTCTACATATCCTCATTAGCCCCTTCTTCCTCCATTCAACCCATTCCCTTTCCATAGAGGTGATTAGAAGTTTGAGAGAAGAAGTTCATTCAAGGTGCACTTGGATCATGGTAAAGAGGAGCCCGTACCAGGTTTGCAGAATAGTGTCCAACTCAGATTGTAAGGTATAATCTTTGTATTATGAATAAAAGAATCACATTTTCCTGTCCCAAACGATGGTGTTTTGAGTATTTTTATTGATTTATACTTGACACTTAATATCTAACCCTAACTTATGGATAGAATAGAATGCTTGTAGTTCTTTTTTTTCCTATCTTTGTATGCAGGTCAACCTCGGGAGGAGACGTACAATCAATGGAACTTCCAAGCATGAGGAGATCATCACCAGACGTGGGATCAAAGGCATAGTTACCCGATCTCTTTTCCATTTGATTTATTTACATTAGTTTTGGTATGTTTGGGGTAGTATAGAGGATTGACTAGCTTTTAGACGATTATTCTCTTTATCTGCATCTTGAACCCTGGTGTAGTTAAAGGGGGGTTTTTCCCGCTAGCAGAACTGGCGACCATACTAGGGATTGCCTCTAGGGTTTTTTAGGGGATTTTGGGTTGTTTGATTGGTTTGTTTTCCTTTCAAGTTTCTTTCAATTTTTTTGAGTCTATCTAACCCTGACTTATGGATAGAATAACATGCTTGTAGTTCTTTGTATGCCTATCTTTGTATGCAGGTCAGCCTAGGGAGGAGACGTGCAGTCCGTGGAACTTCCAAGCATGAGGAGATCATCACCAGACGTGGGATCAAAGGTATAGTTACCCGATATCTTTTCCATTTGATTTATTTACATTATTTTTGTTATGTTTGGGGTAGTATAGAGGATTGACTAATTTTAGACAATTATTCTCTCTATCTACATCTTGAACCCTGGTGTAGTTAAAGGGGGGTTTTCCCGCTAGCAGAACTAGCGACCATACTAGGGATTGCCTTGGTGTAGTTTGATTGGTTTGTTTTCCTTTTAAGTTTCTTTCAAGTTTTTTGGATGCCAAACACCAAATTGATGTATGGGATCCCTTTTTTTGTGGGAAAAAAGATCCCTTCCATGCAACGATTCTACTAGTTAAGTCTACAAAGGTGTACACACCCTATCCCCCTTTGGATTCAAATTTCTGACTTCCTAGGAGGAAATATATACTCTTAGTTGTGTTCTTTTGCCATGCAATGTCATAATTATAAACACGACCAAATCTTTTTGGATATTTCATTACAACTTTTGCAATTTACTTGTTCGAATCATGACATTCATTCATAACTTTTTTTTATTACAAACAACTATAATTCATGCACTTAAGTTCAAAAACAATATTTTCACAATTTCAACTACCATGAAATTAATTTTGATTTTCTTTATGAAATAAGAATGATGAAAATATAACACAACTAAACAATAATAAGTATAATTGAATGAGAAAAGTGAGGTTTCAATAAGTTTGGACCTTTACTCTTTTTTAATGCTTCTTGGTACTTAGCAAATCCAAGATTAAGATGAATCAAGATAAAAAGACTAGAAAGAGGAAGTATTTGAATCATGTAATTTTGGTAGAAAATTTAGTAAGTAAAAGTATTGTGTTAGGAAATGAGAAACACTTCCACACTAAACCTAGTAGAAGAGAGGAAGAAATATTTATTCAAGAAAGTAAATGACACAACAAACACATAGTACACAAATATTTTACCTTGGAAATCCAAATGGGAAAACTAGTATTCCTTGAGCATATTGCTCTCTTGTTGTCTTATTCCTTTTGAATAAAAGGTTACATTCCTAACCTTGGTCTACACCTAAGAGAAAATTGACATCATACCTTCTTGCTTTACACAAGAACAACCCTGTATCCAATTCAGATTACATCTACATGACCAACAACCTCTAAAACGATTTCTCTAAAGATTAGCTTTTACAAAATTAAAACATGCCTTATTTATAGGATTTAAAGTAGGAAAAACCATATAGAAAAGGTGCCCAAAAACGGTTACAAATCCACATAGATAATTGGCAACAAATCCTTTGAATCTTGGGATTTTGTTACAATCGACTCTAAGTCGATTTACTAGTCGATTACTAGTCTACCTATGTTCGATCTTCAGTCGATTTCCATGCTCCCTCTTATTGACCTCTTGGTGGTTGACCTCTTCGACTTGCTATCGATTTATTTGAATTCAAATTTTCTTGGTCGAACCACCTCGACCTTTGAATTTCATTTTCATTCGATCCACCTCGACTAAACTTTCACTACAAAGAATATAACAACCCAACACTCTCCCACTTGTTGTATTCTTTTTTGAAACCAAGATATTTATGAACTCTCATTCATAGACCCAAGGAATCAATTCCCATTGCCTCTATGCACCAATAGAATTTCGCAAAACTCATAGACTTGGTCAAATAGTCTGTTATATTTTCTAACGTGTCTACTTTCTCCAACAACACCTTGTTGCTTTCCACCATATCTCTCACAAAATGGTATTGTACATCAATGTGCTTAGTCTTGGAATGATAATATGGGTTCTTTGCCAGAAATAGTATGCTTTGGTTGTCGCAATTTATCTTCATAGCTCTCTTCTCAAACACAATTCTTGAGCATAGCCTTTGTAGCCATACTGCTTCTTTACTTCCATGAGTGGATGCCCTGTATTCAAATTCTATTTTTGACAAGGCTACGATGACATATCACTTACAAATCTAGTTGATTGTTATATCGAACATCTTAAACACATATCCACTAGTTGAACTTCATCAATCTAGATATCCAACCCAATCAACGTCGACAAAGCCATGTACATTTAATTCACTATCACCTCTAGGTTTTCCTTGGTAGCATATAGCATAGCCTTTTGTGCCTCACAAATACATGAATACTCTCTTGATAGTTGTCGGGTGATCCTTTCCAGGTGTCGACATGTATCTAATCAATACTCCCACTGCATGGGAAATGCCTGGTCGAGTGTAGACCATCACATACATTAGACTACCAACAACACTTGCATAGGGAAAATGTGCCATGTTCTCTATTTCCTCCTATGTCTTTAGACACAGTTCAACAGTTATCCTTTCTCCCACAGGAATTGGCACCTTTGTAGGTTTGCAATATTGCATGTTGAAACGTTTCAAGATTGTTTCAATATACTTCTTATGGTTCAACCAGATCTTTCTATATGCTCGATCTCTCTTAATCTCCATTCCCATAATGAAGTTTTTTGCACCAAGATCCTTCATGTTGAACTTGGAGGATAGCTTCTTCTTCACCTCCTTTATTTTGTTCATGTTGTTTCCAATCAACAACATGTCGTCGACATATAATGCTACATATATGAAACACCCACCTTCTTCTTTGGAATATATGTAGTGATCAACTTTTCTTCTCACAAATCCCAAACTAAGAATGTATCTGTCGAAACTTTGGTACCACATCCTTGGTTATTTCTTTAGACCATAAAGGGATCTTTTCAAATTGCACACCAAATCTTTCTTACCCCTTACTACAAAGCCTTCATGTTGTTTCATGTAGATTTATTCTTCCAGGTCCAAGTGTAGGAATGTTGTCTTTACATCCATATGTTATATTTCCATATCAAATGATGCAGCCAGAGAAATTAGTACCCTAATGGAAGTTAATTTTTCAACAGGGGAAAAAATATCACCAAAGTCAACTCCTTCGACTTGGGAATATCCTTTTTCTACCAGTCAAGCTTTGAATTTCTTGACTTGACCTGCGACGTTCATTTTCTTCTTGAATACCCACTTGCTACCAATGAGATTTCTTCCATTAGGTAATTTGACTAAATCCCATGTCTCATTATTATGCAAGGATTCCATCTCTTTTACCATGGCGTCCTTCCATATTTTTCCCTCTGCTAAGTCGTCTACCTCCCTGACCGACTTGGGCTCTTCGTCAGTGGCAGTTAAAAAAAATGCGGAACAAAATTCAGGTGGAATATACCTTTCGAATGGTTTTATTACTTGTTCTGACCACCTTACAACCAGGTTCGGTTGCTCCACCTCTTCATCTGATTTAGTCAACTCATCTAAATCACCTTCTTCGTTCATCAGTTCAAATCACACCTTCTATGTATTATTCTATGTACGAACTATCACTTCATACTTGGACTTCCTTTATACTTATCTAAAGACCACATCTCAACTGTACATTGTTTTCCTTGATGTGGGATTCCATAGCTTATATCATTTCATTCCTTCTTTTTATTCAATGAAAATACACTTCACTGCCTTCTTGTCCAGCTTGCTCCTTTTTTCCTTGGGAATATGCACAAATGCATCACAAACAAATACTTTGAGATGTGAAACCCAAGACTTCTTACCATACCATACCTCATGTGGATTCATGTCGACTAAATCCGACGAATGAGACATATTCACTAGATATTTTGGAGTGTCGACTGCCTCTGCCCATAATTCTTGTGCAATCCTGGCACCACTGAGCATGTTCCTTTCCTTGTCCATCAATGTTCTATTCATTCTTTCGGAAACTCCATTTTGTTGTGGGGTATATGGTGTGGTATTTTGGTGTGCTATGCCACACTGCTTGTAGAACTGACCAAATTCCTTTCCATAAAATTCACCACCATTGTCAGTTCTCAAGACCTTAATCTTCTTATCTATCTAGTTTTCTACAAGAGATTTATACTCTTTGAATTTCTCGAAAACCTATGATTTCTTCCTTAGGAAATATATCCATGTCTTCCTGGAAAAATCATCTATGAAGGAGACATAATACAGGCATCCACTAAGTGAAGGAAGTGAAACATGGCTAAATAAATCACTATAAACCAATTCTATAATCCCCTTTTCCCTTATCGATCCAGATGGGAACCTCACCCGACTTTGTTTTCCATATATACAATGTTCAAAAAATTCAACTTATAAATTACATTCAGGAAAATCTTCGACCATACCTTTTTTATGCATAGATAGAATCCCTTTTTTCTTCAATATGTCCCATCCCCTCTTGCCATAACATGGTTAGATCATTTTGACACGGACTTGTCGATTCGAGTTGAATTGTATCAGCCCAAGTCGAGTCGAATTCGAGTCAACTTCAGGAACAATGATGTTGTTGCATCCATTCGAGTCAACATTCCCTAATAACTTATATAGGGTTCTAATATGAACTCCTTTCATTAAGACCATCGCACCTCTGACCATATTTCATATATCCTTTTGAAATATAGTGTGCACATTTACATCACTCATCTTGCTGACAAATATAGGGTTTCTTGTAAAACCCAGGATATGTATCACACCTAGAAGGGTTCTACTCCTCCCATCCTGCAATGTTAGTCTAACTCTTCCTCATCCAACAATTTTGGCTGTCAAGTTGTCCCCCAAGAACACATCTCCTCCTTCATATTGTTCATATTCATAGAACCATTCTCTATGTGGTGTCATATGATAGGATGCTCTTGATTCGATCAACCAAACATCTTGATTCGACTATGTATTAGTCGACACCATGTACACATCGCCTCCCTTATCTGGAGTCCTATTTCTCTCAGTCAACTGCTTGAATTCGGATCTTGTACTGGATTTTGTTACCTTCAACTTGCAGTCCCTTTTGTAATTCCCATCTTTATTACATTTCCAACATCTTCTTGTTTTTGACTGAATAGGGGATTTAGATCTACCCTTCGAATTAGACTTTCTACTGGAGAATTTTTCTTTATCTTTGCCAATCGGTCGACCTCTTGCCACTAACGCATCTTTGGTTGATCCTTCCATTTTATTCCTTCTCATTTATTTTGATAGTAGAGATGCAACCATGTATTCTAGCACTAATGTTGTTGAATTACTCCCTATAACCATGACTAAGCTATTCTAGGAGTTTGGCAGAGAACATAATAGGCTAACACATTTCTCCTCCTTTGTGATTTTAATATCCATGGTCGATAATTGGATTATTATAGTATTAAACGCATTTAAATGCTCAATCACCGAACTGCCCTCACTCATCCTTAGAAGATACAGTTTCTTTCTAAGGAACAACTTATTTACTAGGGATTTTGACTGGTACAATATCCCCAACTTGTCCCACAATTTCTTGGCCAAATCTTCATCCGATACATTCAGTAGTATTGAATCTGCAAGACAAAGTCGGATCATACTCCTTACTCTTCTCTCAAGTTTCTCTCATTCTTCCGTAGGCAGACCTGTCAGAATGGTACCTAGAAAGACTATTGCCCATTGTTCTCGATCTACAAGGAGATCTTCAATTTTAAGCTTCCAAAGTTGAAAATTTTGTCCATTGAATTTTTTGATCTCTATTCTCTAGCTACTCATCATTATTTAAGCACAATATTTAAATATTTTTGACTTATGACTCTTACTGAACCTAGGGTTTAGCTCAGATCCAAGGTTGTTAAACCAAGCTCTGATACCACATGTTAGGAAATGAGAAACGCTTCCACACTAAACCTAGCATAAGAGAGGAAGAAAGATTTAATCAAGAAAGTAAATGACACAACAAACACATAGTGCACAAAGATTTTACCCTGGAAACCCAAATGGGAAAACCAACATTCCTTGAACATTTTTCTCTCTTGTTGTCTTATTCTTTCTGAATAAAATGTTACATGCCTAACCTTGGTATACACCTAAGAAAAAATCGACATCATACCTTATTGCTTTACAAAAGAACAACCCTGTAGCCAATTCAACTTACATCTACATGACCAACAACCTCTAAAATGATTTCTCTAAATATTAGCATTTACAACATTACAACACGCCTTATTTATAGGCTTTACAGTAGGCAAAAACCTAAAGAAATGCACCCAAAAATGATTACATATCCACGTAGATCATTGGCTACAAATCTCGTGAATCATGGGATTCTGTTATAGTCGACTCTAAGTCAGTTTACCATTCGATTACCAGTCAACCTCCATTCAGTCTTCAGTCGGTTTCCATGTGCCCTCCTGTCGGCCTCTTTTTAGCTGACCTCTTCAACTTGTTGTCGATTTCTTCGACTTCAACTTTTCCCGGTTGAACCACCTCAACCTTCAACTTTCATTGTTAGTTGATCCACCTCAACTAGAATTTCAATGCAAAGAATATAACAACCCAACATATTGCATCTATAAAATAAAGGTACACACACATACACATTATCATCTATTTTCTCCATGATATTTCATGCATGCACGAAAGGTTGGTGGATGAGGTTTGTAGTTTTTCTATGGTTTTTGTAGCCTCCTCCTAGTTTTGGCTAGGGACTAGGTATATATGGCCCCACAGAAGAGCTTATTGACTATGGGAGAATGGTGTATTAAACTCCATAACCATATTTCATAACTATGAGGAATTACTAGAGGTATGGAGATGTTCAAAAGAATTCAACACAGATTTGAAAGAAGATCTTACCATAGATGGAAATATAAATCCAGCGTCAAATTAAGCCAAGAGGGCGGAGCACTGATCTATTTTGATCCAACTTGCTAAGGAGGGTTTTGGTATGGCATCCAAAGAAAATTTATGTCAACCCTCGTTACTTATTTCAACACATGATACATGCATTATAGGAAATTAAAGGATATGGTTTGTGTCTTTTCCATCATGGTAAAAAAAAATTGGATGTTATCATCCTTAGACATATTCATTGTAAATATACATGCATTAGGGTGAGAGATAGGAAATTTAAATGGTTTTAGGGCATGATGTTGGGATGGATAAGGTGGAGGACTTAATGAAAATAACAATTGTCAGTAGGTTCATGGATAAAATGTTTAAGAATAACTCCTTGGGTGTGTTGGTTGGAGGTAGGTTCGAAGTCTCAGTTAGGTTATACCCCAAAGTTCCATATTTTGGTCAAAGGATGGATTTGCTTTGAAATGCATAATGAAAAATATGCAGAAACCATTTTTTCCCAAAAATATATGTGGGGACCCTCTAATCTTGTCCTCAAACAATGGATATCAGGATTTGATCCTAGAAGAAAACCAGTGGTGATAAAACATATTTGGGTTCTTCTACCTCGTTTTTCTTTACAACATTGGATTGAAGGATACCTAATGGCCATAATTAAATCATTAGGGTAATTTATTTCCCTAGACAAATATTTCTAGAATTGCTTGGACAAAAGGATAGCTAGGGTTCTTGTGGAATTGGATTTAAGAGAGGGCTTGCAAGCCAAATGGAGATTGATTGGGGTTTAGGATTGTTCAATAAAATATTGGACTATTAGAATATCCCTTTTAGATGCTTAACATGTTATGAAGTGGGTCACCTTTGGAGGGAATGCCCCACTAATAAAATTTGGATTCCAAAAAAAGACAATTTGGGTGAAAAATTATTGGGACCGAAAGCCTTCAGAGAAATTTTGTGAATGTAGCAAGCATGAAGCTTCAGTCGAGGTGGAAGAGAATTCATGTGATATAGAGGTCGATGAATTCAACAAAGGAAATCTATG
Organism: Picea engelmannii; assembly: GCA_009831015.1. Classification (NCBI taxonomy): domain Eukaryota; kingdom Viridiplantae; phylum Streptophyta; class Pinopsida; order Pinales; family Pinaceae; genus Picea; species Picea engelmannii. Next base: position 301,200 of record ML781827.1, read on the forward strand.
CCCATTTGGTTCGAAGTGGATCATAGTTATCTCAATGTATGTTATCTACTTTGGATTATTTGCATTCTCCTTTCACTAGGAAAAATTCTTCTCCTCCTCAAGTCCAAAGTGTAGGTCATGATAGCATTGAAATCAAGGAGAAGAACCTCTAGACCCTATCTCCTCCAAGGACTTTAGGAATTATGAAAACATTTTTTTCCAATCATAGGAGTACATAGAGTCTTCATTTTTAGAGAAGGAACAATAGTTTGTTGAGGTTGAGAATGTTAAATCCATTGAAGTGAAGAAATCTAGCATCCCTTTGTCCTCCAACTACCAACTGCAATTTCAAATTTTAATAGAGGTGGAGGACAATGGGACTATTAAAGGCCATTAAATACTTCTTGAACATACCAAATACCGTGTTGCAATTGGAGACCTTATTTCAATAGTAGATTTACATCTTCTTTCCCTACATATATCAATGAAAGAAACGTGTGTGAATCCTTCAATAATATCAATAATTTCCCTATTCAATGAATCCTTCAATAATATCAATAATTTCCCTATTCAATAATGATTGTAGGTTGAAAGTTTGTAAGATGAACTCCTTCTTGAGCCATTTTATAATTCAAAATAGAATAATCTTACTTGAGTAAACTACATGTTAAATTCATATTATTATATCATCTTTTCTAAGATAAATTTATTGAAAAATAATAAATAAATTTTAAAATATATATATATATATATAAACATTTTTAATATTTTTAATAAACTAATATAATAATATTGACTTAATTAGTTATGATAATTAATCTTAATCCCTACTGTTATTTTAAAAAAATGGTTTAATTTTTTAAAATGTATTAAAATGATATCATTATCTCATCTATATACATGCCATTTTAAAATTTTGAATTGAGATACACTTCATTTGACAATCTCATCTCTATATACATCCCATTCAAAGAAAAATGCAAGACACTTATAAACCTGAGACACACTTCATTTGAGAATTTCTAGAAAAAGATATGTATTAAATGCTTTACAAAGGTCTAAAAAGTATTATATATATATATATATATATATATATATATATATATATATGAGAGAGAATGTTACTCCTCTCAATTTAATAGATGTAAAGTTAACATAGTAGAGGTCCTAAGAAACCCCATAATAATCTTGTAGGTTTTCATGTAATTACATGGTGTAACCACACATTAAATTTTTATTTTCTTTTATTTATTTCAAGGATCGTTTCGATGTTTAAGTGTTTTCGTTTCGACGACATAAATTTATTTATGTTTAAGTATTTAAGTAGAAATTTGAATGAGATTGTAAAATATACAGAGTCTCATTGCACTTGAGATTGGGATGATTGGAAGTTGATTTTTAGATATGTCCTTTATCTCAGATTTAATTTAATTTTATGCTTTTGTAAAAAGAAACAAGTTGTTTCTAAATTGATTATGACACTGAACACAAAGTAGCTCAATAAATGTTGGTGTTGAGGTACTTTCTTTTCACAACTTGATGGGAGAGTTTGGCTTTTGTTTCAATAAATTGATTATTGACACTGAAAACAAAGTAGCTCAATAAATGTAAATTTTAGTGTTGAGGTATTTTATTTTTCCAATTTGACGGGAGAGTTTGGCTTTCCTCTCAAGAAATTTCCTATAATATTGGGTCATAATCTTATTGTACATGTTAAGATGAAGCATGTCAAGCTTCATACACACTGCTTTAGATAATTGAAACAAGAGAAATTGATAACCTATAATAGTGAGTCATAATATTATTGTACATGTTAAGATGAAGCATGTCAGCTTCATACACATTAATTTAGATAATTGGAACAAGAGAAATAGATGACCTATAGTAGTGGGTCATAATCTTATTATACATGTTAAGATGAAGTATGTCAAGCTTCATACACATTAATTTAGATAATTGGAACAAGAGAAATTGATAACCTATAGTAGTGGGTCATAATCTTATTGTACATGTTAAGATGAAGCATGTCAAGCTTCATACACACTACTTTAGATAATTGAAACAAGATAAATTGATAACTCTTGTTTATTGTCAAATATATAATCATATTGTTAATATTGTTACTAATTCATAAACAAATCAAGTTTGTTAAATTTTGATCGATTCGTATGGAGTTTTTATTTAAGGGAATGTTGTGACAAGGCCACCTCTTAATCCCCCAATTATGTTTAAGGGGATGTTCAAATCTATATAAATTCAATTTGGAAAATTCAAAACTATGGATCAACTCAATTAACTCAATTAAGTGAGATATTTTAATTAGTAATTAAAATCAATTAAATAAATTAACCATGTTGTTTTGAGTTGTTTTGAGAATTAAATTGACTTTGAATATAAAATTCAACAAACAAAATTATAATATGATTGTTTGTAGACCACCTTGATGATCAAAGTTAAGCTTCTGTAACGGTCGGACGATAGTAAAAAGTCATAGCAGAACCAGTAGCTACTTGTACTAAAAAAGAGGTAAGTGTGATCCCCCCTAGACAATAAAATATATTGACATGAGGAGGAACATATTTACTGGTTATATCATCC
>ML781827.1:323498-334867 GCA_009831015.1 Picea engelmannii
TTAATGTGGAATAAAATTTGAACATAGAGATATTTCATTGTAATAATATAAAGAAATGATTAAAACTTTAAATCTTATACGATTTTATATTAAAATAGGCTCCACACTCATAGTCCATATAACACAATTCATAATTAATTAAAAAAATAATTTTTAGATGTCCTTTTTCCATCTTTTTTTAATGGAAATGAATATGTTTGTATTAAAATAACGATGTGACCAAACCATCTAGTAGGATAATACAAAATTTATATAGCAGGATTTTCTTGAACACTTCAAAAATTCTTCAAAATTCAACACAAGTATCCACTATATATACTATCCTTGATGTTAGCACATGAATTTGCAATAGCATTTTTGGTCATTTCACAGTGCCGATGAATTAGGAGTTTTTGCAACTCCAGCTTCATCAATGACAATTTTTGTTAGCACTCAATCTACAGTGATGAATTATGTTTTAAAGTTTGTTGCAGGAAGTTCCTCCAGGGACAAGTACAAATTGGTTTGGTGTGTATTGAGTTCCTCTGGAAGAAGTCGCGTTGGACGAAAGCATGGAACAGATTTTTAATTCTTAAAGGTAGGTGGAGATCATTTCCATTGGGATGGGAATGAGGAGAATTGGTAGTGAGGTATATCTCTTTTAGAGTTACTTCACAAGAAACAACGAAGTTTTTTGTGTTTTGAAGAATTGATTACATCACATAGAAAAAACATAGAGATTTTGTAGCGTCTTGGCGCTACAGAATCGTTTATACAGGATGTTCTGCAATTGCACTACCTATGGCGCTACTGAATTTGTAGAGTTGTTTTAGGAGTGGTGCTATGAAATCTGCAGAGTTGTTTTAAGAGTGGCACTACGAAATCTACAGAGTTGTTTTAGGAGTGGCGCTACGAAATTTCTTGTAGCGGTTACTGTTACCAATTTAATCATAAAACCAAAACGACGAAGTGGGTTTCTCTGAAATTTTTTGTGGAGGAAGATGATATCCCTGTTGATTTGCTAACCAAATTTCAGCCTGACCCAGTTTATAAATTGAGAGAAACAATTAAAACACCAGTGCGCTACAGAATGTTCTGCCAATTCTCTGTTTTGCATAGTTGATTGGATATTCACCTTGTTGGGAGGTTTCCACCTGTCAAGGAGGGTTCAAATGGATTCTAAAGGATCAGTTAGATGTCAAGGGACACCTTCACCTAATTTTTAGATCAATTAAATACCTCATGCAGTGAGGTGGAAACAATTTATCAATGACTTCCAACAATTTCCTGAAAATTAGCAATTTGTTGGATTTTTGTCTCTTTGATTGTTGTCACCTATCTCCAAGGCTTAGAATCCAATGGAGGAGATGGGATTCGACCTCTTAAGGATATTTGGATGCTATTTTATATTTAATGAAGGTTGGAGAGGGGTTGGATTCATTATCCAAGAGAGGAGAGATCTAGAGGAGCAGTTGAGTTGCTCATTTGTAAGCATGAGAGCATGTATTGTAGGCATTTCTGCCATTAGAGATTCATGAAAGTTGTGATACAAGACTTTTTTTATCTTGTTTCCATTCTTTCTTATCATCTTTCTTGAGTAATATTTACAGATTTTGAAGATCAAAAGTTGCCTTTGGTTAATGAATTCATGAGCTGCAAAGGATTTGTGGTAATTGCTTGTTAATCATATATTATTGTTCAAGAACTCTTTAATTTATATTACAGAAAGGATCTTTGTTATGTGAATATTCTTCTGTTTGTTTACCTTATATTCTTCTATCCATATTTGCATAAGCTTTTCGTCTGGTAGGTAACCTGATTTCCTGTGATCTACAGAATGTTATGACTCCATGCCCAATGGAATGTATTTGCAGCAGTCTGATGTCCTCCCTTTTACTCTTTTCATGTTGATCAACCTATTCAAACTATTTTAATCCATTTACATTTCTATGTTACCAATATTACTCTCATTTGCATTCTGGGAGTGACTCTTGGAGTGATAACACTTGGAGTTCTAGGATTACTACTAACTATTCGACAAGTATATAGCCACAGAAACTACCCTACCAAAAATACAACTTTACAAAAAAATTCAACAACCAAAGATTAAAGAGGATAGTGCTCACATGGGGCTTCCAACTTGCTACCAACCTTAGATGAAAATATGATAGAAGATTACAGATGATAGGATCAAAACCATGTATCCTCATAGGACCAAGCAAAGACATCTTTAAATTCATGGAACAGATCCATAAATTTATGCTTTTCTTTCTCTGAACATTGAGCTCCAATCTTTAAAATATTTGGGTCTTCTTGAGTCCCAATGTTCACGGATATAGTACTTCCTATCTTTATTTTTTATTCATACTCTTATTTTTCCTTTTTTTTGCCAACATCACTGGATGAGAGTGAGCTTTCCAAAGGAGTCAATCCCTTTGGAAATTTGTTATCTTCTAGAGATATAATCTCTTTCCTTTTTAAAGGCTCATTCTGCAAAAGGGCACATATACTTTCATCATTGAGAAAAACTTGCCAAGATTCTACATTAGGAAAATGAGGATGATATAATAACATAAATGTACAATCATGCCTCTCACAAAGCAATTGTCCTGTAGGACTAGTTGCAAAAACAACAAGCCTATCAGCCATAGAGTTCGTATCTCTTATTATATGAGTGATGCTGAAAGATATAAGATTGGAGATTAATTACCAAACTTCCTGAGTATACCTCTTTAGCAATTTATTGGATGGGGTGTAAATTATTCCAACCAGTTCTATAATAAGTTCAAAATCCCCAAGAACATAAAGATCTTAACAACCAATATTCAATGCATTCTTTATTCCAAGAACCAAGGCTTCAAATTTTGTTACATTATCAGTATATGTAAATTCCAAATTGTAAGAGAAATTGTGAATCTTTCCTACAGGTGAATATAGTATTATGCCAGCTCCATTACCTTCACTTGAGCATGCACCATCAAAATGCATGTGCCACATTCCATATTCATGATCTAGAAGTTATGCAACAGAATTGTTATCTTCCTCTAGAAAAATTGAGTATACACCAATGTCCTCTTCAATGTAATTAACATGTGGTTGTGGAAGACTTTCTATATATGGTGAAATTCGTCCCTCCCTAAGAACAATAATTTTATTTCCATTTTCGGGAAGGGACATGTGTATCCCATCCAGTGAAATGTATCGAGCAATTAATGCTTTCCAGTCTCTTTCCAATGTGATGGAATAGTTTCTATCTGGCATATCAATCACTTGAATATTACAAGTGGTCTCGATCTCAGGATGGGCACACAAAACCAAAGTCACATCTTTGATTTCACCAATAGTAGCTTGTTGTTGACTGTTGTAAGATAGCATACTCTTCGAATTCTCATCGGTACATGAAATACCTAACTCTTCCATGATAATCTTAGACATAACATTTGGGCATGATCCCCTGTCAATTAGATAAAAATGTGTAATCTTATCTGTAATTTTTACAGATACATAGAAAGGAGGATTTTTTACATAATTTCTAAGATTATATACACCTACTTTATTTATATATATTTCTTCTTCAGTCAAAATGGTGACTGTGGAAGATTTACTTTTCATGAAATCTTCCAGATGCCTTTGTTGTTCAGGGATGGTGACCATGCCCAATAAAGAGGAATCTTCTTTTATTGTAACCAATTGTTTCAACATATTGTATTTGGATGAAGAAGATGAGGTAGAAATCTCTAGACTTTGAGTAACCCTTGTAATCTAAGGATCAATTTGTTGAGAGGATGTACTTGGAGAAAACGTGGTCTTGGGAGGACTTCTCTTTCCCTTGTTTTGATATGATTTGTTTCAGGTGTTAACCATCATGAAATCCTCTTCCTGAGCCCAATATAAGGAAACAATTGTTATATTAGTCATTTTTCCAAATATTATCTCTCTGGAATTATTTTTATCTCACAAGTGTTTTCATCGTGATTATCCTCACAAAAATTACACTGGGATCTTGAGAGAATAGCCTTGGGTTGGAATGTAATGACCCCGTCATTACAACAACAAGCGTCATACAACAGAAAAAAATTATTTTTCTTTTGCATTAGGAAATACACATCACACTTATTGGAAACATCATCAACACATCATTCACATTATTAACGAAACAATGTTAATGCATTAATAATCATTACAACACAATTCTGACATCTCATCATCATGAACCACAACACGCACATTGATGTATTAACACATTAATCATCAGCAGGCCATCATCATTTCCTTCTACAATTAATAACGACGCATAATAGTACAAATCTTAAACATTCAATGCATCTCAGAAGGACCATCATCAGATATCACTAAGGAAACATAAGATAACATAATGAATCATAAGAATCATAAAGATAATCACAAAAACACATAATATACTACCCTCCCAACCTACCCTGCAAGGTTAGGACCTCCAGGACACATAAGCAATGCTAAATCCCAGGTTCCAATTGATTTTAACCATTTAAGGTCTCAAGGTTGGCAACTGTTATGAGGAACAAGGAGGTGTCTACATCCCACCCACACAATCAAGTCCAAGCCGACCAAGCTAAATCAACATCATCAACGAACATCAAGGCCTAATAGCATTCTAATAAACCAACACATGTAACAGAAAATTCCATGGTGCAAGAGAACTTAATTACTAAATCAATCAAGCAATGACATAATCCAAGGCACAAATAATCTACTTATTTAATTTTTAAGGCGAAAAAAAATATCTACTTAACTTCCAGGTGTGTGATTAAATCAATCATCGAATTTACAATAATCAACATCATTTTCAAGGTAAGCAGATGATCTAAATGTTGGATTTACATAATTCGCTTGTCGACCATTGGGTGCAATTAATCATTCAACATGAATCATACAGTAACATTGTGACAAGTGTGCTAGATAACTAAGGTGTAAACATTTATGCCTCAACTTAGTCCATGGCGCAAGAAATCCTAACACCTATTCATCAGCATAATCCAAGGCGCAAGATAACAAATTCTAAACCATCATACATGACATAAAATCCATTGCGCAAGAATTCCAAAAATATTTAACTATCATACATTATATAGAATCCATAAATGGAAGAATTCTAATATCAATCATGGATAATTTCAATGATACAAGGTAAATACATTCATCACTTTTTATTTGCGCAAAGTCTAAGATCTAACCATCATAAAAATCCATAAGCGCAATAACCCTAACTCTAAAATCATCGTTTAATACATATAATTTTGTGCGCGCAAGATTCTAAACTCAACAAGTCCTATATCCTATGATGGAATTGAGCGCTAACATTCTAATCAACAATCAACTAAAACATATTCTTATTCTAATCAACAATGTCTTTTCAATTACTTCATTATCCTAGGTGTTGTTTTTCCAAGACCCTATCACTACTAAGTTGTCATTTTATCTTATCTGATATAAATAGAGATAGAGAGAAGTATATATAATTTAATGTTTCCATCTGATTAATACATATTCAACTAATGAATTTATTTAATGAACCTTAACATGACAACTTAGTTACATAAACAATTATGCTACTTCTTCTAGCTTATTACCTTTCTTAATGACTAACTCTACAACGAGCATTAAACAATCTATGAAATACACTATTAAAGACTAAAATGCTTTCATAGGTTGTGAAAAGTCCAAAGGTTTAGAGATAATGCACAAGACAAGACCCTAATCTAAAGGTGCACAAATATTCATTGTGGAAGGAGGAGGCGCAAGCATTTACGAATAGTAAAAGGCATGGTCTAAATGTTTTAAGTTTGGACATTTATCACCAAAATTCAACAAAATAATGTGGGGGAAAACACAATTTTTTGTGGTTAAAATTGGAGATCTAAGTGCATAATGAAAACGCACTGATTCTAAGGGTCCCTCCTTAAGTACCGAAGGAACAAAAGGTGAACCCAAGCATAAGGGAAAAATGGATTCAACTCAGGTAATTTAAATGGAGGGAAACAAAAGTGGTAAAAGCGTGGTATAAAATTAGAGGTCAAGGTAATCGTTGAATATCAAGGTAATTACACTGTGAAAGGAGAGGATAAATAGTTGAACAACATAGGTAAAACATTGAGGAAGGAACAATAAGTTTTATGCATAAACCGCAGAGCCTTGAAGACAGAAAACATGAATGGTAAAGGAGGTGCAAGGTGTAACATCCCTCTCTTGCATGCATTGAGAGAACTTATTCCTTGAGGACACTTGCTTGCAAGTGATCCGGGTTATTATATCTATTGGTCGTTTTGATTATGATTATGAGATATTATGGATATGATGATATGTTATTTTTTTGTATTTACATAGATAGGTGTTATTGACTGGGTTCTTCTGAGTGTGCAGGACTTTGGACATTGAGGATGCAGAGGCATCGATGAAACCCCTTAGACTCCAGATCGAGTCAGGGAGTGGACTATTGGGGTTTGAATGTTGTTGATATGACATATGTGCATATGATTAGATGTTATTATGATTGATTATTATTGTTGACATGATTCATTGATGGATGCAGGCTGACGATAGCTTGCCGACCAGACTCACATGTGGAGTAGAGGGTTCACGTAGAACAACCGGAGACATTGAGGGAGAGGTGTGGTAGCAGCCCTGCCACAACCTACTAGCACTCTTGTCATGGCTCGAACTGTAGGTTAACGATTACCTAGTTCGAGAAGATACACGATACTGTGAGGGTAGACTATGACAGTCGCTCACGATGATTCTAAGGGGCACGCAATAAGGTAAGGGCCTTATTCCTTACAGGCCCTTAGTCTCCCACAAGATCACCTAGCGAAGTATTGACTGCAGGGGTTTGACGTCTACCAAATTCAATCAATAGGCGAGTGGCACCCTTGGAGCACCTAGTGTGTCCTGAAGGGCACGTCGCGATTTTAACCGGTAAGTGAATAAAACTAGTCGGCCTTAAAATGAATGATGTGATAAGTAAGATTTAAAAACATTTTTTCCTAATAAAATTTGTGTGTGTGTGTGTGTGTGTGTGTGTGTGTGTGTGTGTGTGTGTGTGTGTGTGTGTGTGTGTGTGTGTGTGTGTGTGTGTGTGTGTGTGTGTGTCACCCAACCTAGTGAAATTAAAACCTAGGACTAAGTAGAACTTGTGGTAAAAAAAAATAATAATAAATAAACATGTAACAAGAAGGGGGGTAATAAATTCAAACTTATTTATTAAAGTCAAAATTATAATGGAGGTTTAAGTTTTAAAAAAGGGTAATGGTTGTTTTTTTCTACATTTTCTAAATTAATTTTTAGTTAAAAAGAAAAGAGGGTAAATGGTTGTCTTATATACACTTGCTAAATTAATTTTTAATTAAAACGGAAAAGAGGTAAAAGGGTTGTTTTATCTACACTTGCTAAATTGATTTTTTTAGTTAAAAAGGAAAAGGGGGGAAACTTAAAAGAAATAGGAAACTTAAATAAAAAGGGAAACTTAAAGAAAAGGGGAAACGTAAGGAAAAAGTTGAATGTCTAACTTAGTAAGGAATCTTGCCTTTAGAACTTTCTAATTATGAACTCAACTAGGAATTAAGTAAGGCATAAGTCATTTAAGAAGTGTAAGGGAATTTTGGAACACCGAGGAGAATTTTTAGGAATGTTTTAGGTGGATGAGGGAAATAGGAATATTTAATTAATCAATAAAATTGATTTTCTGGTGCAACTAGGGGATCGGACGACATGTGTACGGGCGAATTTTTTCGAAATTAATTAACCGAAAAGGGAATTTAATGAGAATTTGGGAAACTAATTACTTAAAAACTCTATAAAAAGGATGGAGGAGGAGTATGGATCTCATATTTTTGTGTAACGTTACGCTACTGAAATTTTACCTTGACTGAACTTTCTCTTGTGGGAGTTGGGATACCCATCTCAGGTAACGATTCGTAGCTCGACTTTGTGAGGCGAGATCGGTGCTAGCATTCTCTGGTATTGTGTGTGTGTCCCCTTTGTGGCTCGGGGAGCTCAGGGGGAAGAAGAGTAACCCTAGCGTTGGTTGTGACGTACCGGTGATGTCACATCGATTGGAAAGTGAGAACTAGACGGAGCGCACGCGGGACAATGACTTTGGAGAATTCACATCTGGCTAAGGTACACCTGTTAAAGTTGTTACTTGTAATGAAATTTAAATTACACATATTTATTTTTCTGTACTTGGTTGAAGATTTCTTTTCCATGAGCTTTCTTGCATATGCATTCCTACAGTAATTGTAACCCCCTTGTCGCTTGATTTATTCAGTAAGAACCCTTGCTATCCACTCTATCCTTTATTTAAAACTTATTGCTTCCTTGTGTGTGGCCAGAATGAGCCCCAAACTCAAAACCTTGCCTGTGTTTTCTTTATTCCTTGATTGCGCTTTTATTTCATTATTTGTTTCTCCATGAAGAAGATCTGGATGCATATTGTGTTTTTATTCTTTGTCCCTTATCCTTAAGTTATTAGTGTGTGCCTGAGTAGTCGACCATGATTTGAATCGACGGTCGTCACTCTGGTGTTTAAAGACTTATAGATTCAAACACCCTACTTTCCTATGCATGGATAATAAGTGAAGTATAAATTTCACCCAGCCATATATCCCTTACTTATCTCTGCATTTTTCACTTATGATTAATCTCAAATCTTTGTGTTTCTGTGAATGAGTATCCTTGCGTTTTTTTATTGATTCATTGCGGAATGATTTGTCTTTGCGTTTCTGTGAATGAGTAACTATACGTCTTGATTGATTACACTCTTTGTTTTAATTGTTTAAACTCTAATAAATCTCTGTGAATGAATGGTAAATCGTTGCGTTTTCTTGTGATTGATTACATCTGTGTTTTCTGGTGATTGATTACTTCTACGTTTTCTTGTGATTGATTATCTCTGATTTTTCTTGGAGTCTTTACTCATCCTTCACACCACTAATTTTTGGGCGATTTACCCAGCCATTACCCAACATTCACACCACTATTTTCGTGGCACATTACACAAGATTCAAACTATGATTTTCATGGCATATTCCACAACATTCACACTATGATTTTCGTGGCATATACACAGCGATATCTCATCTATAAATGTTAGTACACAGCGATATATTTACACAGCAATATCTTATTGTTATCCACACATGATTGTGTCACACAACGATATCTCATCCATGATTTTTATTACACAATGATATCTCATTTGCACAATGATATTTTTGTTTGACAGTAACACTTGTAATAGATAGCATTAGGTTTGTGTTACAACGATCCCATCCATGATTGTTATTACATAGCGATCATGTATATATCAAGGACAACGATTTTATAATTGCAATATATTGACTATGAATTTACCCATATTGACTGCAATATCACTACAATATCACTGCAAATATCACTGTGAATTTTCCCATATCACTGCAATATCACTGTGAATATTGACTATGAATATCACTGTGAATTTACCCATATCACTGTAATATCACTGCAATATCACTGTGAATATCACTGCGAATATTTACTGTGAATATCACTGTGAATTTACCCATATCACTGCAATATCACTGCAATATCATTGTGAATTTGATACACTGCAATATCACATTACACATCGATTTTCCTTGGCACGTTACACATCCTTTTTACACCACGATTTCTGGGCAATTTACCCGTATTTACCCAGCTATGTCAACAGATTTATCATTATATTTATCAATAGTTTAATCAATCGATGTATCAATAGACTTGTTAATACAACGAATTTATATACTGAGAATGTTTACACATCCATTACCCAGATCTTAGACAGCGATTTCGCCCATGTTTACACTGCCAATCACCCAGTTTCAACCAACGATTTTCATTAGATATAGAGACAACATTACGGATTTTATGACAATGATCTCGTATATAAATTGTTGATAGTGATTTTATTAGATAGCATTGTTGATTTTATTAGACAACATTGTTGATAGCGAGTCATTAGACATCATTGTTGATTTTATGAGACAACATTATTGATAGTGAATTTATTAGATAGCATTGTTGATTTTATAAACAACAAGATAAATTCTATATAGCCATCTATAAATAAACAGAGATATTATAGTTTGACTGTAAGATCATCATTAGACTTGTAAATGGGAAGTGGCATTGATTGTTGACAACAATTATGAAAGGAAATCATTTTGCATGTGAATGTCAGTGTTTTTGTAGGTGAATGACAGTATGGTATTATGGGAATGATAGTGTTGTGATTACTGTTGTGTATCACTGCGTTTTCATCCAATATATAATAGACAACAAATTTTTATATGATAGACAATGTTTCATAAAATGACAGTGATTTTATGTATTTTATAGACAACAATATCATATGGTTGATAGAAAGCATTATCCTTTATTTTATAGACAGCAATATCATGTGTTTAATAGACCGCGATGTTGTTGTTGATTGCAAATAGTAATAGACAGAGATATTATTGTTAGATAGTGAAATAATTGATAAACAACGATTAGTAACAAATGAATGGTTAGCATGGTATCCTTACATACTGCTAACTTAATCTACTCTGGATCCCTTCTTTTCTTTTTAAAATGGTTGGGGTAAGGATCTATTGAATGTTGAATTCTTATTAATAGATAGTAGGTTATTGTAGAATGGATTCTCGGGGGGTTTTTTCATCAATGGCTAATCGCGTCCTTTAATTGATGTATGTTGAAATAGAATTTGTTGTGCAAGGAATTTAATGTGTTGTATGATTGTTATAGTAATCAAATTTCCCTTGTGTCTTGTTGACTTGTCGATTGGGTGCTTGGGTTTTGTCTTCATGTATTTTGACACTTAATTTGGTCTTCTAGCACGTTGGATTTTTCTTGGGTTATTGGTCTAGACAGGTTATGTTGCACCTTGGTTACCTGCCTCACCTATCGCCTTGTAACAGCATGATTCCTGATGAGGGGACCATTGCGCACCCTGATGGATAGATCTGAATGATAACCCAGCCGAAGTCTTGTGCTTCCTAATGTGGACGTTTGTTCATTGTAATGGATATTGGTACTTGGTTTTGTAATGCCTTAATGCGTTGGTTTTTGTGCGTCGTAGAGGTTTTCTAGTTACTGGTCGTCGAAACCACTATGTCAGGTTGTTGATGTTGTCCTGTAGCTTGTAGGTGTTGTCTTTCTTATGTCGGGTGGTAATGCAGGCACCACCTTCTATGTCGAAGCAGATCTTCGATTCCGCCATTTTCTGTACTGGAATCTTTCTTGTATATGGTCTTCATCATTCTTTGACAGGGCTAAATTAGCTAACTGTCACTAACATTTGCAATTTGGTTCGATTTGGCAGAACTATTGCC
>ML781827.1:347857-377791 GCA_009831015.1 Picea engelmannii
ATTTTTCTTTAACAGTTTTTTTAATATAAATTTGTTTTTAAAATGTTTTTTTTTAATTTCAATTCTTTTTGTTTTCTTAGTTTTTTTTAGTTTTAATTTATCCAAAAAAAAAAGAATTATTTTCTTTTGTTAAATATTTAAAAATAGTGTTATTTAACTACAATTGTTTTCTATGTATTGAAGTATAGGTAAAAAAATGTGTTAAAAATTATATTTTCCACTATATTTAAAAAGTATGGAACCATGAATTAATTAAGGACACATAATTATATGAAAAATCTTAATTTAAAAAAAATGGTGTACAACATTTTTAACATTGGATGAAGCATGGAAACATGATTAAAAACGGGGTTGAACAAAAAAAAAATAGAAAAAATTGGAAATAGATGAAAAAAACATCGTTGAGAAAAAAAAAATCGAACACTTTGAAAATAGATGAAAAAACAAGTATTTAAAAAAAAAAAGTGGAAACATTATGTATCAGAAAATTTAAAATATCAAAAAACCACCAAAAAGGGGAGGGGGGGGGATGCTACCAATAGCAACATTTTTAAAAACAGGGTTAAAAATTGACCCCCCAAAAAACGAGAACTCTGTAAAGTTCCCGTTAAGCTGGTAACTATGTTTATAACAAATGAATCTAAATATGGGCATAATACATCATTAATTAATCTCATAAATGTAGCTGGAGCATTACATAAACCAAATGGTGTGACCAACCATTCATACAAATCTTGCTTAGTATTAAAGGTGATCTTCTAGGTGTCTTCTTCTTTGATACATACTTGGTGGTATCCTAATTTGAGATCCAACTCGGTGAAGTACTTAGCATGTTGTAATTGATCTAACAAGTCATCGATCCTGGGAAGAGGGTGTCGATTCTTGAGTGTAATCTTGTTCAAAGCTCTTTAGTCAATACACATCCGCCAAGTCCCATCCTTCTTGGTTACGATGATGATAGGTGACTCACAAGGTGAGGTGTTTGGTCAAATCACTCCTTGCTCCAACAACTATTGCAATTGCTTCTTCACTTCATCTACTTCTAGAACAGGTTGTCTATACAACCCAATATTTGTTAATGGGGATTCAAGAAACAATTGTATATTGTGTTCCACTTCCCTCTTAAGTGGTATCCATTTAGGCTCCCAGAACACTCCTCTATATTCCTACAACAACTCTTCCAATTGATTTTTCTAATTTTTAGTACATACCTCCATGGATGTCTTTACTCTTACCAATTCATCACTTAGTTTATTCTCTCATAAGAAACGCAATACATACTTCTTACTTGAACTAATCAAATTTTTGTCTTATTTGGCACTTACTAGTGAGATCTTTGATTTACCTTTATGTGCATTGATGATGAAAAACTTTCCATCCTTGATAAGACAGTACTAGTTTTCTCTTTGCATGAATATATCATCCCTCTTATACCTGTATGGGATTCCAACACACTACACCACACATGTCAAGGGGTGCTACTTCTAACTCCACTTCATCAATAAAATACGCACTTATAGCATATTTGATCTTACATTGTTTCATGACCTTGATTTATACATCATTTTTCACCCACCCCAATGGGTATGCGCTTGGATGATCATGAACCTCCAACCCAAGCTTGCTGACTAGATTGACTGCTACGAGATTGGCCTATGAACTGAAATTAAATAGATCATATACCTTGGTCTTGTTGACTTGGATCTTAGTATGAAATATTTTTTTCATCTCCTTCTCTTCCTTGTGATGAAGGATAGTCAAATTCACCTTCTTCTGCACTAAAGTGTAGGAAATCTTCTCATCCACATCTAAGTTGCTCTCTACCTGATTCTTTGAATCCATGGCTAGAAGTTTATTCTTCTTGGAATCCTTCTTACGATTCTTAGGGTTTAGCTCTGGATGTAGTTTCCAACACTTCTCTTTAGTGTGACCATCGATATTGCAATGGTTATAGTGGTTACTTGGATCCTTACACTGATGTGCAATGGTTTTCATATTCTCATATTTCCCTTTCCATTTATTCTTTCCCTCCTTAGAAGTGCCTTGGTTATCTTTCTATTTGGAGCCACTTTGTTTTCTTTTTTTGTCGCCTATATTTTCCATATATTGTTCTTGCACACATGCAACATCCACTATCCTAGGCTTGAAGAGAATCACTTGCTTTAGAAAATGACTATGTAGGCCCCCCAAATACTTGAGGAGTACATCTAGGTTCTTGGGAGAGATACCCTGCATGATGGGCATCTTCTTGAATTCAACGGTGTACTCGTGCACACGTTTCCCCTGCCTTTGCATAAAGTAACACCAACATATCCATTGGTCGTCTACATAGGGTATAATTGGGACTTAATAAGGGTTTTGAAATACTCCTACTTAGATACTACCAGATCACCCTCCAAAGTGTCTCTGTGTGAATTTCCCACTAGGTTAATCCATGACCCTCTAATTTTAGTTGGGAAAACATGATCTTCTTCTCATCTATATTGTGAACACTAAAATAGGCCTCTAATTGATGCAACCAATAATTCAACTTTACTGGATTGATCTCACCTTGGTATGGATTGATATCCACTTTTTCTTCCATTTTAAATAAATACTAAGAACGGGTAATGAGACTAGAAATTGGTTTCTCTTTCTCAAGCTCTTTCCTCAACTCCTTTTCTTGGTCTTCATTATCTCTATGTTTCCCCTCTGATCTGATCTATGAGTTAGAGCCTCCAACCTCCATGAATAGTCTGATATTGTTTGCTAGACTTGTCATGAGGAAGGTCATATTGCGAGAGATATCAATGAATTTCTTTTCCAACCTCCCAAATATTTCTTCTACTAGATTTCAAGGGTTGTTGTTAACATAATCATCCATCAGGGCTAGGGTTCTGTGATTTTCTTCTTAAGCCAATTCTTGGACCTTGAAAATTTCCACAAATACCCCAAATAAAATGGCTCTGATACCAATATGATCTATAAACAAGCATGGATATCCACTGGATCATTTCATCACAACAGATCTTGTAATATTCTAAAATCTTAGACTATGCCAACTAATTTTCCTTAGATCACGGATTAATTAATTACTATCTTTGCTTAAGTTTATGAAATAACTGAAATACGAAATGAAAGAAATGAGCAAAAGAAAACACCATCCACACACAAATTAACACAAGATATATCCCAGGAAACCCAATACAATATAAAACTCGGCTAGAAGGAGAGGTCTATGCTCTTCTCTCTTTTCTTCAATTATGCAAATGCAAATACAAAGAAAGAGGCACTCACTATGGATTTTCCTTTGACATTGTGGCATGTATGGATTCTACGTAATCTTTTCCTCCTTTGTTATTATCTCTAAATGCCACTCCTATATGCTCTAGTCAACTATGAAACAAATACAATGCTAAAGAATGGAACCCCTTCTCCTCCTAACGGCTTGGTATTTAACATAGCCCAATAGTCCTCTAGGGTTTGGGCTTTTGCATCCTCAACCCTCGATCAGTGATAAGGTTTGGAATTTCTAGAATCTTATTAAAATTATGCATGTGGCTAGCCCCATATGTGTGAGTAATGGGGGATGATGTGGCATCCACTCGTACCATGGTGGTCAACAAGGTAGGTCAACTTACAGGAGGCATAACTTTCACACATGAGCTCTAATTGAGGTGATTTTACAAACATTGGAAAGGTATCCATATGTAGATCAATGTTAAGGGTCTGGAAGGTTTTGGACCCCAATTTTACAAATTGGAACATGCAACTAAAATGGTCCTGCAAGCCAATTCCTCCAATTTTTTTCCACCCAGAAAATACCAATATGGATGAGAAATTATATTATGATCCAATCCAAATCAATAGATTGAATAAATATTTGTATGTCTTGAAAGAGGTTCCTTGTACATGGTATGAGAAGATGATAGCTTTTTTCTTTGACTTTGTTCCAAGTGTTGGGAATCAAATCATAGTATTTGGGTGCTACATGTGAATGATGTACTTATATTAATTGTGCTTTATATGAATGATTTAACATTCATTGGAAATAATGGTGATTCAATTTTTGGTCTAAAGTCAAAATTGAATTATACATTTGAAATGATCGACTTAGGTATGTTTCATTTGTTTTTTGGCATCCAAGTTATGCATTTGGATGAATTTATCTTCATTTCTTAGCCAAAGTATGCTTTGGATATCTTGGATCAATTTAAAATAGAATACTATAAACCTTGTTCTACTAATTTTTAGTTGGTGGTTAAGTTAACTAAGGATTGTGATTCTCAGATATTCAATACTACTTTGTACAAGAAAATTGTTGTCAATCTTATTATTTGACTCATAGTAGACTTGATATTTTCTTTATCATTAGTCTAGTATATAGGATTAGGAACTTAGGAAGGATTCAAAGGAGAGCCATCTAAAGGACACAAAGTGAATTGTTCAATATATCAAAGGTATATATCAGCTTTCCATTAAGTATTTTAGTAGAAAGATTTAGAATTGGTTGGTTAGAGATATAAACACTCACTAGGTTATAGATGGATATAACTAGAAGTCAAATTTTGGATATGTATTCCATCTCAAATACGTTTTCTACCTTAGACAATTGGTACAAGAGAAAGTGGCATCTTTTATTTATTACCAAATAAATGATCATATTGTTAATATTTTTAGTAAGACATTAGCACAAGTGAAGTTTCAATCTATTATTAGTCTTTAAGGAGTTATCATCTTAGGGGGTGTTGAGATAATTCCACCTCATGATCCTCCAAGTTGTGTTTAAGAAGGGATGTTATAATCTATGTAAATCCAATGTGATAAATTCAAAATTGTGGATTGAGTGAGTTGAGTGAGTTATTCTAAATAGTATTGGAAATTGACTAAGGATTGACCAATTGATTGATTTATGTTAACCAAGTGGTTCTGACCAAGTTGAATTGAGTTGACTTTGCATATAAAATCCAAGAAACATAAAATTATATAATTTCTTATGGTCCGCCTTTGGATGATCAAAGTTGATTGAATCAGGCCTATTTTAAAGAGATTTATTATGCACTTAAGTGTATATAATAATAATAATAATAATAATAATAATCTAATTTTTAGGTAATAGCCTAGCCAAACACCAAATTGATGTATAGGATCCCCTTGTTTGTGGGAAAAGAGACCCCCTCCATGCAATGATTTGACTAGTTAATTATACAAAGGTGTACACACCCTACCCCCCTTTGGATTCAAATTTGTGACCTCCAAGAAGGAAACATATACTCTTAATTATGTTCTTGTGCCATGCAATGTCATAATTCTAAACATCACCAACTCTTTTTGGATAATATTATTACTACTTTTGTAATTCACCTATTCAAATCATGGCATTCGCTCATAAATTTTTTTATTGCAAACAACTATAATGCATACACTTAAGTTCAAAAACAATATTTTCACAATTTCAACTACCATGAAATTAATTTTGATTTTCTTTTATAAAATAAGAATGATGAAAACATAACACAACTAAACAATAATAAGTATAATTGCACTGAGAAAAGTGAGGTGTCAAGAAGTTTGTACCTTTACTCTTTTTTAATGCTTCTTGGTGCTTAGTAAATCCAAGATTAAGATGAATCAAGATAAAGACTAGAAAGAGGAAGTATTTAAATCATGTAATTTTGGTAGAAAATTTAGTAAGTAAAAGTATTGCATTTATAAAATAAAGGTTACACACACATACACATTATCATCTACTTTCTCTGTGATATTTCATGTATGCACAAAAGGTTGGTGGATGAGGTTTGCAGTTTTTCTATGGTTTTCACAGCCTCCTCCTAGTTTCGGTTAGGGACTAGGTATATATGGACCCCACTAAAGAGCTTCTTGACTATGGGAGAATGATGTATTAAACTCCCTAACCATATTTCATACTTATGAGGAATTACTAGAGGTATGTAGATGTTAGAAAGCATTCAACACATGTGTGAAAGTAGATCTTGCCATAGATGACAATACAAATCTAGTGCTAGAATGAGCAAAGAGGGTGGAGCACCAGTCTATTTTGGTCCCACCCACTAAGGAGGGTTTTGGGATGGCATCCAAAGAAAATTTATGTAAACCCTCGTAACTTATGTCAACACATTATCCATGCATTATAGGCAATTGAAGGCTACAATTTGTGGCTTTTCCATCATGGTCAAAGCAACTGGATGTTATCGTCCCTAGACATTTTCGTTGTAAACATAAGTGCAGTAGGGCAAGGGCTAGGAAATTTAAAATGGTTTTAGGGCATGATGTTGGGATGGAAGAGGTGGAGGACTTCATGAAAATAAAAATTGTTGGCAGGTTCATGGGTAAAATGTTTAAGAATGACTCCTTGGGTATGTTGGTTGGAGGCAGGTTGGAAGTCTCAGTCATGTTGTACTCCAAAGTTCCATATTTTGGTCAAAGGATCGATTTACTTTGAAATGCAAAATGAAAAAGATGTAGAAACCATTTTGTCCCAAAAATATCTATGAGGACCCTCCAATATTGTCCTCAGACAATGGATATTAGGATTTGATCCTAGAATCAAACCAATGGTGATACAACATACGTGGGTTCTTCTACCTGGTCTTCCTTTGCAACATTGGATTGAATGATCCTTAATGGCCACAATTAAATCATTAGGGTAATTTATTTCCCTAGAGAAATATTTCTAGAATTACTTGGACAAAAGGATAGCTACAGTTCTTGTGGAATTGGATTTAAGAGAGGGCTTGCAATCCAAATGGAGATTCATTTGGGTTTAGGATTGTTCACTCAAAGATTGGACTATTTGAAGTTTCCCTTTAAATGTTTAACATTTCATGAAGTGGGTCACCTTTGGAGGGAATGCCCAATAATAAAATTTGGATTCCAAAAAAAAAGTAAATTTGGGTGAAAAAATCTTAGGACCAGCCTTCAAAGAAATTTTGTGAATGTAGCTAGCAGGCAGCTTTAGTCGAGGTGGAAGAGAATTCATGTGATATAGAGGTCGATGCATTCAAAAAAGGAAATCTAGAGCCCTTTGGTTCGAAGTGGATCATAGTTCTCTCAAGGTATGTTATCTACTTGGGATTCTTTGCATCCTCCTTCCACTAGGGAAAAGTCCTCTCCTCCTCAAGTCCAAACTGTAGGTCATGATAGCATTGAAATTAAGGAGAAGAACCTCTAGACCCTATCTCCTCCAAGGACTTTAGGAATTTTAAAAACATTTCTTCCCAATCATAAGAATACATAGGGTCTTCATTTTCAAAGATAGAATGATAGTTTCTAGAGGTTGAGAATGCTAAATCCAATAAGGTGACCAAATATAAGGTCCCTATGTCCTCCAACTACCAACTGTGATATCAAAAGTTAATATAGGTGAAGGACAATGAGACCATTAAAAACCACTAAATATTTCTTGAACATACCAAATACCTTCTTGTAACTAGAGACCTTATTTGAATAATAGATCCACCCCTTCTTTCCCTATAGATATGAACGAAAGAGACGTGCGTGAATACTTCAATAATACCAAGAATTTCCCTATACAATGATTGTAGGTTAATGTAAGATGAACTCTTTCTTAAGCCAAATAAAATAATCTTACTTTAATAAACTTCATGTTAAATTCATATTGTTACGCTATGATTGTAGGTTAATGTAAGATGAACTCTTTCTTAAGCCAAATAAAATAATCTTACTTTAATAAACTTCATGTTAAATTCATATTGTTACGCTATATTTTCTAAGATAACTTTCTTATAAAAAATAATTATTTTTTTTTAAATATTTTTAATATTTTTAATAAAATAATGTTGACTTAACTCGTTTTAATAGTTAATCTTAATCTTCTATACTAAATGGTCTTAAACTTTTTAAAATTCATTTTAAAATCGTATCATTATCTCATCTCTATATCCATGCCATTCAAAGAAAAATCTAGGACATTATAAACCTGAGATGCACTTCTCATTTGATAATTTATAAAAAATATATGTATTAAATGTTCCACAAATATCTAAGAAGTATTCAATTTATGTAAATATGATATTATTGTAAACATTTATATATATTTGTAGGAGTCAATCTTACTCCTCTCAATTTAACATAGGTATTTAAGGACAATCAAATATCTAAGAAGTATTTAATTTATGTAAATATGATATTGTTGTAAACATTTATATATATTTGTAGGAGTCAATCTTACTCCTCTCAATTTAACATAGGTATTTAAGGACAATCAAATAGACATGTAAAGTTTAACATAGGTAGAGGTCCTATGAAACCCCATAATAATCTTGTAAGTTTTCATGTAATGTTACATAGTGTGACTACATAATGAATTTTTGTTTTTCGAGCAATCTCATAATAATCTTGTAAGTTTTCATGTAATGTTACACAGTGTGACTATATAATGAATTTTTGTTTTTGTTTTTCAAGCAGAGGTTTAACTTTCATAATTATTTTGGTTTATATTTTTTGGGTAGTCATAAATAACTCGTTGGTTGCCATTTGGGGGGTGTACTATTTAGTAGATTCATGATCCTTCTGTAACGATCGGGGCCGGTCACTTTGCTACAAAAATCCTTAGTTAGTGAGTTTAAACTAATCAGCCAAACATTTGAACTTGAATCAGAAACCTATTGGAGTTCAAAAGACCAATGGAGGGTGGCTTTGCCAATCCATGTTTTCTTTTATTTATTTCAAGGATCCTCTCTACGACATAAAGCTGCACATTTACTTTTAGCATATGGTGAGTCATTTGTGTTGCTTTAGATTTCGTACACCCCAAGTTACATCACTTCATATAAAAATCATTTAAAATTATTTATTTCTGGACAAAATTTTAGGTATAAATTTAAGTATTACTTAAGTTGTGATAAGTTTTACCATCTTCCAAAAAATAAATTTATGTATTAAGTATAGTTTTACAAATCAAAATTTAAAGAGTTAAGAGTTTTTTTAAGTGATCTCTAATCTTAAAAAATCATAAAATATCATGAAATTATATTTTTAATTTTTTTTATCCATAAACAAAAACAATTTTTTATAAACCATTTCAAACAGGTGAAATTAGCAGCAAAGTTCCTTATACTTGCCTCTAAAAAATATTTTGATGTAATAGTTATATGTAATCCAAAGCCAAAAGATAAAGTGGTTATAAAATACTTAAAACTTGTAATAATATATTATTTGTGTAGAGTCTAAAAGAAAAATGATCTAGATTTTATGAGTAGAACGAAATGACTACATATTATTAATAGGTGCTTAACACAAAATAACAGAGATACAGTAAAATTGGTTTTCTATTCAATAAGGAAATAAGCTGAAACTGTAAAATACAGCAGAAAACAAGCTTGTTGGAATGGTGGTGGCTTATCTCTGAGAATAGATGTAACGGTTGCGCTCATTCGCCAAAAAATGGTTACAATGAGGATCTGAAGGCCTTTTTACAATAAACAGGAATGTCAAAAACCTTAGACATCCAAAAATCTAACCATAGGAGATGAAGCGCCAAAATTCATGTGGGCCCCGTTTGGGTAAGTCAATACATCAACTTCTTGGGGTTGTAACTTTTGCATACGATCTCTGTTTGACATGTTGAATACCTCGTTAGAAATATCTATCTGAGGAATACAAATTTTGTGTGAGAAACATCGAAGGAATTTCCATGTTGCTCCCTGTTTTCCCAAAAAACGTTGTTTAGGGCCTCTAAACAGCTCCGAAAGTTTCAAGACCCGAAAACTGCTAAAAATAGTAAATTACCAAAATTGCCAGAAAATTGTTTTAAGCCAGTTGGAAAAGGTGGGTGGCCACCAATATCCACCTAGATCAATCCTCCCTTTTTAGGAAGCAATGGTCTCCATTGCATTGAGGTCCCCCATCAGATGAGGAAATTTCTATTGAATTTGGCCCCGGGTGAGCCACTTGCCTTGGTGCAGGAGCTGCCCTACTTTGACGACTTGATAAAGCTGGATCCTTTGTTGTTGAATTCCCTTGATCTGTGTGTCCACAATCTGATCACTAGATGCCTGTTGTATGCAGTCGGGGTTGAGCTCTGTTGGTGTCAGTTGTTCTGTTACTTATGAGGTGTTCAATAATGGTGGGAAATAAGGGCGAAGGAGATCCATGTTGAACACTGCATGCAGGCCAAGGAAAGGAGGAATGTTGAACTCAAAATCATTATCCCCCATGGCCTTGGTGATGGTGTATGACCCATAACGGAGTGGGAGAAGCTTCCGATGGGGTCATGTAAGGTGTTCTTTCTGCAAGTGCAACCAAACTTTGTCGCCCACCTAAAACTTATGTGGCACCTGATGTTGATCATGGTGTTACTTGTACTTGTCATTGGACTTCTATAGGATATCCTAAACCTGTTGGTGAATGTGTTGGATCCACTCAACGAACCGGGTGTCTTTGTCATCTTTAGTTGGAGCAAGAGATGAGTCGATCGAGGTGACCGCAAGGGGAAGTGAAACATCTATTGGACCCAATGGTTGGAATCCCAACCCCACCTGAAAGGGGCTGTGGTCGGTTGAGCTATGCAGGGCTCAGTTGTAGCTATGTTGGACATAGGGAAGGCTCTCATCCCATGTGCGAGGGTGCTTGGAATTATACATGCGAAGGATATGCACAATCATTCGATTTACAACCTCGGTTTGGCCATCTGTTTGGGGGTGGAAGGTCGTGGATTTGGTGAGCTTGATGTCCAGCGGTGACCAGAGGCTCGACCAGAATGTGCTGAGAAATCGACTATCCCAATCTACGACAATGGTTTGTGGGATTCCAAAATGTACCCAGACTCGTTCAAAGAAGAGCTTGGCAGTGGCCTATATTGTGATGTTCTTCTTACAGGCAACCTGAATCGCCATCTTAGAAAAACAATCAACAACTACAAAAAATAGTCATTTCCCCGCTTGGTGGACGGAAGGCCTGACATGTAGTCCATTGAGATGGATTCCCATGGCCTGTCAGGAGTAAGAAGAGGGGTGAACATACCATGTTTCTTAGTGGTCGGTTTGGCAATAATGCAGGCAGTGCAAGACTTGACATACTTGTTGACCTCCTGTCAAAGTTTCGGCCAGTAGAAATGTTTCTGTAGCATCACCACTATATTTTCGACATCGAAGTGTTCTGCCACCCGACTGTAGTGGGCTTCCCAGATTAGCTTCACTCGCTCTCTTGATGGAACACAGATATGGCCCAGATGACACAACAACCTATCCTGAAGATGGAAATTATCGACAACTGCGTTTGCACCCAACATTTGGTAGGTGGTGGCGAAGTCTGGGTCTATCTCATAGAGTTGGGGCCATCCAGAGGTCTCATGGCCGCAATAGTCTAGCACCGTGGTGAGTGTCGCGACTGGCAGCCTGCTGAGGCAATCAGCGACGCGGTAGGTGCTTCCTGTTTTATACTTGATGTTGAGGTGTAATTGTTGCAAGTATGTGGACCACTTTTGATGGCGGTCATTCTACAATTTTCCTTGTGTCTGTATGAACTGCAGTGGCTTATGATCAGTGTGGATGATTGTCTCCTTCTTAAGAATGTAATGTCTCCACTGGTGGAAGGCTTGTACAATGGAGTACATTTCTTTGTCGTAAGTAGGGTACTTACGGACAACATCTGATAGTGTCTCACTATGATAGGCCACGGGGTGGTCATGTTGAGTGAGAACGGTGCCCACAACATAGTCTGAAGCATCTGTCTCGATCTCAAAGTGTTGTTGCAGGTCTGGTAGTGAAAGTATTGGGGATGAGCACAAGCGTTGCTTAAAATCATCGAATACTTGTTGTTGGGGCCGACCCCACACAAATTTTGCCTTACCACCACCCCTGGTTATTTGGATGAGGGCCCATGCAATATGGGAGAATCCCAACACGAATATGCGGTAGAAATTGGCAAGGCCCAAGAAGCTCTGAAGCTCAGTGAGTGTGGTTGGGTGATGCAGGAGCATCGCCCACATCAAGAAAAAGCCAGCGCGGAAGCGGAGGACAGCTGGATAGCGCCAACACAAATTTTGAAGAAACTTGATATTGTTGCGCCAACATAAATGCGTGGACTTAATGAAGTGCAATTTGTATATTGTATGGGACCTTGAGCCTTTACGCTCTCATCCTTTGGTAGATAGTCGGCATTTAATAGATTTAATGTTGGTAGATAGAAATTTAATTTAGATTTGATAGCCTTAGAGTTCGAGAGGGAAACGAGATATAGATACCCTCCTTTGTACATTGTAACATTATTATGAATTGTAGAGAACATTCAAAAGTAGAAGAGCAAGCAGAGAAGTGTATGAAGACACCCATGTACAGGCATTTGAGTTAATAGAAAGAGTTCTGATTCAAATCCATGGTTTGTGTTATTCTCTGTGTATTTATGATATTATGCTCATGAATGTTGCTTCCTATTATACACTTGCTTTCATATGCTGTGTATGTGATTTCATGGTTAAATTGAAGTCTGAGAAGAAGTAAGAATGAGTTTCAATTGTTTCTCTGTTTGAGCGAGGGTTCCTGCAAGGAGTGCAGTCGAATTTGTCCGCAAGGAGTGCGTTGACAGAAGGCTCAAATAGTTTATCTTTTGTTCTCATTCGCCCCAGGGTGAAAGTGGGATATAGGAGCTGTGCAAGGAGGGCGCAGGCCAACTAAGTCTCAGAGTTGCGATTCTAAGCAAGGAATATTGAAGACTGTTGCTACAGGAGTGTGCAGAGCCGAACAGTTCAACACTTAGACGTTGTTGAAGAATTGCCGCAAGGAGTGCATGCAAAAGTTCCTTCTGAAAGACTGAATTCATGTAAAGCTCAGGAGGGATAGGCCTTTGAATTTACTAAAGGATAAGTGCAAGAAAGTTGCCGTGGGAAGTCCAAAGGAAGCGTCACAGGTTGGCGAGTGGGCGAAGGAACTCAATAGGGAGACACTTCGTCGATTTCGTGGATCCATTGAAGGGAAGAACGGGCGGATGAAATCCATTGAGGAGGTTTCGCGAAGTTCCATGGGCCGTTGGATCTTATGGAGGCGAGAGAAGGTTATCGACGCAAGTGTGAGGAGGTTCGAAGCTCAGAAGGGGTAGAGCTATCGATCCCAAGTCACAGGGACCGTCAGATCTGCATGTGACATCGCATATTGGCATATCACGAGTTGAAGCGCCAAGTTGTTTGAGAGAGAGTTGCGATATCGCGATCCGCGATATCCCGATAGGATCAGAACCATTGATCATGTGGGACGCGTGTCGGGAGATCCCGAGAGATCGGAGTTCGGAGAATCGGGATTCTTGAGAACAGAAAACACTTGCACATTGGAATTGCGATCCGCGATACCCCGACGGTGACGTGGCAGTGTGGGACCACGAGAGCTAGTGGAGCACAGGTGGTGTCATATCGGGGATCGGGGAAAGGTGAGTCCCGAGTTCATTGACATCAGGATTCGCGATCCCACGAGTTTCGAAATCCCGATAGAAGGATAGAAGGTGGAGAAGTCCAGTCCACACGTGTATCGGAGCATCGGTACATCAGAGTCCGGAGGTTGAAATTTCCATTAGTTGGAGTCGCGAGTAGCGATTTCCCGATAAGGAGAATTCCAATAGCTGGGGAGAAAGTCAGCATTGACTCACATCGGGGTTCGGGGAATCGTGAAGCAAGAGACCCGCGACTATAGGATTCGCAAATTAGCGAAGTCCGATTTCCTGATTACGAAGGGAGGTCATTTGAATAATTGTTGTGGGTAAGGAAAATTCCCGATAGGGAATTAAAGGAACCTTTGAAGTTATTCGGGCCGTGAGTGGAAGAAGGTCCTATGAGAGCGGACGTGCTCAGTGGAGCGTGGCTGCGTCAGAGTGGTATCAGAGCGGGAATATCTTTTTCTTTCTGTAGCAGAAGAAGAAAGAATTCGCCATGCCGCCAAGAAGAGAGAGGCAGTCACCGGACCCAGAAGACAGGGAGGTGAGAAGAAGAGGCAGGCCGGCAGGAAATCCAAAAATGGAGCGGTAGATGAGATATCTTAGAGCAAGGCTCGAGGAGATGGAGACAGCGCAAAGACGCGGAGTCAGTGCTGGAGATTTCAGTGACTCCGAAGTTGAAGAGGAATTTGGACATGAAGAAGAGGTCACAACAGAAGATGCATCAACTGAGCGGTTGATCAAAGCCATTGCCAGGATGGGTGCGAAGGCAAAAATGGACATTCCCGTCTATGAGGGGATTCTAGATGCCGAGGAGCTACTAGATTGGATTAGAGCTCTCGACACATACTTCGATTATGAAGATGTCGAAGATGATAAGAAGGTCAGGCATGCGGTTACGCGCTTGAAAGGACATGCAGCATTGTGGTGGGACGAGCTACAAGCTGATAGACGCTGCAAGGGCAAGCAGAAGATCAAGAGTTGGGATCGAATGATCGCGAAGATGAAGGCGAAGTTCATCCCAAGGGATTACCAAATCACTCTGTTCAGGCGAATGCAGAACCTGAAACAGAAGCTGATGACAGTGAAACAATACACTGAAGAATTCTATCGACTGAACATCAGAGCAGGTCATCGGGAGAGCGATGATGAGAAGGTTTCCAGATATCGGAATGGTCTGAGATATGACATTCAGGATGAACTAAGCATGCTAACCATCCGAACGGTGGAAGATGCTTACCAATTGGCTCTGAAAGCCGAAGAGAAGCTGAGACGTAAGCAAGGACAACGAGGGCGAGGAAGAAGCCAGCCAAGAGGCAAAGCAGTTGCCCAGGAAAGAACTCAGAAGCCCAAAGAGGAATGGAAGAAACCTCAGGGTAAAGCTGAGAGAGGTGGAACCTCACAGCAGAGGCAGCCATATGTAGAATAGAGAGGACAGCAGAATGATCAGTGAGGAGATTATGCTGATGGAAATACTTTTCCTCGTACCAGAGGCAGGGGAAGAGACCGAGGAGGAGTAATCACATGTTTTACATGTGGGAAGAATGGTCACAAGTCATATGAGTGTCCAGAGAAAAATAAAGATACAGGGGAAGCTCACATCGCAGAAGCCCAGAGGCGTGATGTTGAGAGTGAAGATGCAGAGGGCGAAAGATCGCTTGCGATGCATAAAGTCCTTTTGACACCTGAGAAGGAGATGGAAAGATCAGTGCAAAGGACCAGACTGTTCAGAACAGCTTGCAAGACCAAGGACAGGGTATGCAAGGTTATTGTTGACAGTGGAAGCACGGATAATCTCGTATCAACCGAGATGGTAGAGAAATTGGAGTTGGAGACGACTGATCATCCCAGTCCATATAGAGTTTTGTGGCCACAGAAGGGACACCAGGTAACTGTTACTAAACAATGCTTGGTTGAATTCAAAATTGGCGGATATAATGATAAGATTTTATGTGATGTTATTCCCATGGATGTATGTCATTTATTGTTGGGTAGACCATGGCAATATGACAGAAATGTGATTCATGATGGGAGAATGAACACATACACTCTCGAGAAAAATGGGAGAACCCATATGTTGCTTCTGATAAAGGATAAACAGGTGAAGCCGGAAGTAAACAGCACAATACTTCTCATGAGTGGGAAAGAGCTTCTTACAGAAGTTGAGAAGAAGGAAGATCCACAATTCTTTGTGGTCAGGAAGCCGAGAATTGTTCTAACTAGCACAAGAGTGGATGATTTACCAGATGAAATTCAGGAACTGCTGGAAGAGTTCGCTGATATCATAGTGGACGAATTACCTCATTCGTTGCCACCAATGAGAAGTGTGAGTCATCACATAGACCTCATACCAGGAGCAAGTTTGTCGAACAAATCCACGTACAGGTTGACGCCGCAAGAGAATGAGGAAGTCAAGAGACAAGTCCAAGATTTAATGGACAAAGGGTTAGTCAGAGAGAGCTTGAGTCCATGTGTTGTACCGACAGTACTCAATCCGAAGAAAGACGGAGGCTGGAGGATGTGTACCGACTCGAGAGCGATCAACAAAATAACCATCAGGTACAGATTTCCACTGCCGAGAATGGATGATCTAATGGATTGCCTGAGTGGGGCAAATTATTTTTCAAAGATTGATTTGAAGAGCGGATATCACCAGATTCGCATGAGAGAAGGCGATTAGTGGAAGACAGCCTTCAAAACAAATGAAGGTTTGTATGAATGGCTAGTCATGTCGTTTGGCTTGACAAATGCGCCAAGTACTTTTATGAGGCTGATGAACGAAGTCCTGAGGGAGTTCATCGAGAAGTTCGTCATTGTGTATTTGGACAACATACTGATTTACAGTAAATCAGAGGCTGAGCATTTGAAGCATTTGGCCATTGTGATGAGAAAGTTACAGCAGGAGAAGCTGTTAATCAACATGAAGAAATCTTCATTTATGAATACACAACTCATCTATTTGGGATTTGTCATATCAGAAAATGAGTTGAAGATGGATCCAAGTAAGGTGGAAGTGATCAAGAATTGGCCATCACCGAGAAATGTGTTCGAGGTGAGAAGCTTCCATGGTTTGGCTAGTTTCTACAGAAAATTCATCAGGAATTTCAGTGGGATTAGCACAGCAATGATGGACATAGTGAAGAAGCGGCATAAGTCTTTTCATTGGACAGCTGAGGCTGAAAAGAGCTTCAATCTGTTGAAACGAAAGATCACAGAGCAACCTGTGTTGGTGTTGCCGGATTTCCTGAAAAAATTTCAGGTGAAATGTGACGCAAATGGATATGCCATAGGAGCGGTCCTGAGTCTGGATGACATGCCAGTTGCATATTTCAGCGAGAAGTTGGATGAGGCGAAGCTGAAGTACTCCACGTATGATAAATAATTCTACGCTATCATACAGGCGTTGAAAAAGTGGAGGCATTACTTGATCCCAAAATAATTTGTACTATATAGTGATAATCATGCATTACAGTTTGTGACTCAACGGGATAAGTTGAATCAGAAACATGCAAAATGGGTAGAGTATATGCAGAATTTCACGTTTGTAATTAAACACATTTCAGGTACTGCTAACAAAGTGGCTGATGCTTTGAGCAGGAAATGTTTGTTGCTGCAGGAGTTTCGGGTCAAAACCTTAGGTTTTGAAAATCTCAAGGACATGTATGCAGGAGATGCAAATTTTTCAGAGGCATATGAAGCAGCTGAGAATCCAGTTCTCAGAGATCGGAGCCCTTGGATAGATTACATGATCCAGGAAGGATTGTTGTTCAGAGGCAATCAACTGTGTATTCTGAAATGCTCCATGAGGGAGAACCTGTTGAAGGAGAAGCACAACGGAGGTTTGGCAGGGCATTTTGGCCATGACAAAACATTCGTGAAGCTGAATGAGTCGTATTTTTGGCCAGGGATGCGAGCAGATGTTAAGCGGTTTGTTGATAGATGTTGGATTTGTCAGCATTCAAAGGAGAGAAAGCAAAATGCAGGTTTTTATCAGCCATTGCCCATACCAGAGAGGCCATGGGAGGCGATTAGCATGGATTTTGTATTGGGGTTTCCGAGGATGCAAAGAGGAGTTGATTTTGTCTTTGTAGTAGTGGACAAGTTTTCGAAAATGGCAAACTTCATTCCATGCCAGAAGACCAGCGATGCAACTCACATCGCAAATCTGTTTTTCAGAGAGATCGTGAGACTTCATGGATTGCCGAAAAGCATTGTTTCAGATAGGGATACTAAATTCATTAGACATTTTTGGAGGATGCTATGGAAGAAGCTAGGAACTAACTTGGCGTTTAGTTCTTCTTATCATCCTCAGATGGATGGACAGACAGAAGTGGTCAACAGAAGTCTGGGAGACTTGCTGAGAAGCCTGGTGACGGAGCACCATAGCAGCTGGGACAATGTGTTGCCACAGGCCGAATTTGCATACAACAATTCAGTAAATCGGAGTACAGGTAGAAGTCCATTTCAGGTTGTATATGGGATGCAGCCGAGAGGAGTTTCTGAATTGCAAGATTCAAAACAGACTACGACTAGCAGTGCTAGTGCAGAAGAATTCGCTGAGGCAATGAAAGAACTTCACAGCCAGGTGAAGCAGCGACTGCAAAATTCCAATTAGGAGTATAAGCGTAGAGCAGATCAGCATCGGAGACAACTTCAGTTTGAAGTTGGTGATCTAGTTCTGGCGCACCTGAGGAAGGAAAGGTTCCCGAGGGGAACATACAATAAACTCAAGATGAAGAAAATTGGACCTTGCAGAGTCTTGAGAAAATTTGGGGAGAATGCTTATGAGATTGAGTTGCCGGATGGCATCGGAATATCTCTGATATTCAATGTCGCAGACTTATACCCGTATAGAGCAGGAGAAGAAGAGACTGGAACTAAGGAACCATTGATCCAGTGGATGAAACAATTACCAGTTGCAGAGAAGCCGCAGATGGAATGCATACTGGACAAACGAGTGGGTAAGAAGACCAGAAGAAAAGAATACTTCGAGTATCTTGTCAAATGGAAAAACCATCCAGTGGAAGATGCCAGCTGGGAGAGAAAAGCAGCTATCCAGAAGCATGGACAGACTTTGCAGGAGCTCATGGACAGGAGCCCATGAAATTTTTCAAGCGAGGGAGTATGATGCAGGAGCATCGCCCATGTCAAGAAAAAGCCAGCATGGAAGCGGAGGACAGCTAGATAGCGCCAGCACAAATTTTGAAGAAACTTGATATTGTTGCGCCAACATAAATGCGTGGACTTAATGAAGTGCAATTTGTATATTGTATGGGACCTTGAGCCTTTACGCTCTCGTCCTTTGGTAGATAGTCGGAATTTAATAGATTTAATGCTGGTAGATAGAAATTTAATTTAGATTTGATATCCTTAGAGTTCGAGAGGGAAACGGGATATAGACACCCTCATTTGTACATTGTAACATTATTCTGAATTGTAGAGAACATTCAGAAGTAGAAGAGCAAGCAGAGAAGTGTATGAAGACACCCATGTACAGGCATTTGAGTTAATAGAAAGAGTTCTGATTCAAATCCATGGTTTGTGTTATTCTCTGTGTATTTATGATATTATGCTCATGAATGTTGCTTCCTGTTATACACTTGCTTTCATATGCTGTGTATGTGATTTCATGGTTAAATTGAAGTCTGAGAAGAAGTAAGAATGAGTTTCAATTGTTTCTCTGTTTGAGCGAGGGTTCCTGCAAGGACTGCAGTCGAATTTGTCCACAAGGAGTGCGTTGACAAAAGGCTCAAATAGTTTAGCTTTTGTTCTCATTCGCCCCAGGGTGAAAGTGGGATATAGGAGCCGTGCAAGGAGGGCGCAGGCCAACTAAGTCTCAGAGTTGTGATTCTGAGCAAGGAATATTGAAGACTGTTGTTGCAGGAGTGCATAGAGCTGAACAGTTCAACACTTAGACGTTGTTGAAGAATTGCCGCAAGGAATGCGTGCAAAAGTTCCTTATGAAAGACTGAATTCGTGTAAATCTCAGGAGGGATAGGCCTTTGAATTTACTAAAGGATAAGTGAAATAAAATTGTCGTGGGAAGTCCAAAGGAAGCGTCACAGGTTGGCGAGCGGGCGAAGGAACTCAATAGGGAGACACTTCGTCGATTTCGTGGATCCATTGAAGGGAAGAACGGGCGGACGAAATCCATTGAGGAGGTTTCGCGAAGTTTCGTGGGCCGTTGGATCTTACGGAGGCGAGAGAAGGTTATCGGCGCAAGTGTGAGGAGGTTCGAAGCTCAAAAGGGGTAGAGTCGTCGATCCCGAGTCACAGGGACCGTCAGATTTGCACGTGACATCGCATATCGACATATCGCGAGTTGAAGCGCCAAGTTGTTTGAGCGAGAGTTGCGATATCACGATCCGCGATATCCCGATAGGATCAGAACCGTTGATCGTGTGGGACGTGTGTCAGGAGATCCCGAGAGATCGGAGTTTGGAGAATCGGGATTCCTGAGAACAGAAAACACTTGCACATTGGAATCGCGATCCGCGATACCCCGACGGTGACGTGGCAGTGTGGGACCACGAGAGCTAGTGGAGCACAGGTGGTGTCATATCATGGATCGGGGAAAGGTGAGTCCCGAGTTCATCGACATCAGGATTCGTGATCCCGCGAGTTCCGAAATCCCGATAGAAGGATAGAATGTGGAGAAGTCCAGTCCACACGTGTATCGGAGCATCGGTACATCGGAGTCCGGAGGTTGAAATTTCCAATAGTTGGAGTCGCGAGTAGCGATTTCCCGATAAGGAGAATTCCGATAGCAGGGGAGAAAGTTAGCATTGGCTCGCATCAGGGTTCGGGGAATCGTGAAGCACGAGACCCGCAACTATAGGATTCGCGAATTAGCGAAGTCCGATTTCCCGATTACGAAGGGAGGTCATTTGAATAATTGTTGTGGGTAAGGAAAATTCCCGATAGGGAATTAAAGGAACCTTTGAAGTTCTTCGGGCCGTGAGTGGAAGAAGGTCCTGTGAGAGTGGACGTGCTCAGTGGAGCGCGGCTGCGTCATTGGGGCTGGCTAGTCACGGATGACTTGGATCTTGGCTAGATCCATATGTACGTCATGTTGATCAACGATGTAGCCTAGGTAATGGACCTTGTCCATGCCGAAAGAGCATTTTTCCAAGTTGGCGTATAGCTTGTGCTGTCGCGGGGTGTGTAGAACCTGTTGAATATGCTACAAGTGTTCGGTCCAAGTCTTGATGTAAATGAGAATGTCATCCAGATACAACATTACAAAAGTATTGGTGAATGGTCGCAGGATATCGTCCATCATCCTCATGAAAGTGGCTGGAGCATTTGTCAAACCAAAGGGCATGACCAACCATTCAAAAAGGCCTTCCTTTGACTTGAAGGCGGTCTTCTATACATCTGTATGTTCTATCAGGACCTGGTGGTAGCTAGACTTCAGATCAATCTTACTGAAGTATTTGGCCCCCATGAGTTGATCAAGGAGGTCGTCGATTCGGGGAATCGGGTACTTGTTTCTGACTGTGATTTTATTCAGAGCCCGGTAATCAATGTAGAGTCGCTAGGTTCCATCTTTCTTCTGTACCAGCATGATTGGGCTCCCGCAAGGTGATGAGCTGGGATGGATGTGCCCCTTGTGGAGCAGTTCTTGGATCTATCGCTTGATCTCTTCATTCTCTAACAGAGAGCGACGATAGACTAGCCCATTGGGCAGTGGTGCATCGGGGGTTAGATCGATGGGGTTCTTGACCTGGTAGTGCAGAGGTACCCCGGTAGGTGAGGAGAATATATCCAAGTATTCTTCCATGACCTTATCTACTTGCTTCTGCTGTGTGGAGAGGTCAGTCGCAGAGACCCTAGATGTGGTTGTGATCTTTCGCTCATTCTGAGAGTGAATCATGAAGAAGACAAACTTCCCCGTCTGAGAGATGACCTTACTGCATTGCTTAGCAGAGATCAAGGAAATAGCACTAGGTGGGATTGCCTCGGGTATCCTATACAATTTCCTGTTCAAAGTAATAATAACACTACGAGGCTTAGACTCATATACAGCATGATGTTTCCATAAATAAGGTTGGCCTAAAATAACATCACAAACTTTGAGAGGAGAAACATCACACAATACCTCATCTTTGAAGGGCTTGATGTCATACAACAGTGATCAGTCGACATTGTTGGATGACATACAGATCAATTCCTTGGCGGAGCCATCCAATGGGGTAGGGTTGTGGGTGCGGCGTTGTCGACAGGGCCATCCGCTTGACGACCTCTACTGAGATGAGGTTCTTCTGGCTACAACTATCAACGATGAAGTGCAGCGAGGTGCCTTTTACCCACATCTATGAATGGAAGAGGCAATCTCCTTCTTCTGGCTCGTCTGGTTCACCAAGCTGGAGCTTGGTGCTAGCAACGGTGGCACTGGGTTCCGCATCAATGATCTGTCTTCCCCTTTCTGGTTCTGACTCGGAGTCATAACCCACATATGATTCAGAGGCTTTCACTTCGGCCACCAACGACTTCTTTGAGCGACATTTAGCAGTGTTATGCCAAGGGCTCTTATGGAAGTCGCACCACTTCCCGATATCTTTCTTTGTCTTTCCAATGTCCTTCTTTTCTTGCAGCTTGGACTGGTTGTCCTGATATTGTCCATCTTTGCTCTGTCCTTTTTTTTGTGGGTTGGGGCCTCCCTTTCCTGGCTTTTGTTGTGAGGGGTTCCCAGGCCCAAATTGTTGTGTCTTTTGTTTGAGATTCTACTCAATTTTGACGGCATATCGGTAGGCCGCACCCAAGGATGAGATGTCCAGAAATTCCATTTCAGTCTGGATATATCTATGCAGAGCACCGCAATACTTGAGCACCAGATGTTGCTATGAATCTTTGATACCCAGATTGGTGAGCAAGGTATGGAAGATATTTGTGAAATCTGGCACTGCTTGGTCTCTTTCTTGCCGTAGTGTGGTCCATTTGGTATACAAGTCGTCATAACTTCTGACAGGGTAGTATTGTTCCTTAATAGCATCCCTGAAGGATTCAAGGTGGTCGTGACTATAAATAATGAGGGTTCCTCTGTTTCCTTTTGCTCACAGAAAGTTTCCCACCAATCTTTGACATGGGGAATGGCTTTGAGGAGAGCAAAAGTAATATTTTCTCTATTCGAAAAGTTATGGATAGAAAAATACCCTTCTAGTAGATTAAATCACTTGTCTATAGCATATGCGTCTATCTGACCTTCAAATATAGGAATATCGTAGTTTATTTGTACCTTGAAGGGGGCAGTGCCTCCGCTCGAAGAAGATGTGTCACTTGTTGGTAGTCGTCGAAGGATTTGTGCGGAACTATCCATCATCTCGTTCCTTTATTGCATGAGGGCTTCCTCAAGCAACATTTTGAAAGGATGTCCTGTCTTGTCATCTTTCTTTTCTCCTACCATGAGAGGTTGCTTGGGCGTGCAAGAGATTTTGTCCTCAAGAGAAACAAGCTCGAGACCCAACTCTTTGTACTTCGACCTCATTGGGGACATGCATTAAGACGACAAGGAGCAGACCGCTCTAATACCACTAATCTAGATTTTATGAGCAGAACGAAATGACTACAAATTATTAACAGGTGCTTAACACAAAATAACAGAGATACAGTAAAACTGGTTTTCTATTCAATAAGGAAATAAGATGAAACTGTAAAATGCAACAGAAAACAATCTTGCTGGAATGGTGGCGGCTTATCTCTGAGAAGATATGTGACGGCTGCGCTCATTCGCCAGAAGATGGTTACAATGAGGCTTTGAAGGCATTTTTACAATAAACAGGAATTTCAAAAACCCTAGACATCCAAAAACCTAACCGTAGGAGATGAAGCGCCAAAATTCATGTGGGCCTCGTTTGGGTAAGTCAATACATCAACTTCCCGGGGTCGTAACTTTTGCATACAGTCTCCGTTCTATGCACTCAATACCTCGTTAGAAAGATCTATCCGAGGACTACAATTTTTGTGTGAGCAACATTGTAGGAACATCCATGTTAATCCCTGTTTTCCCAAAAAAAGGTCGTTTAGGGCCTCAAAACGGCTCTGGAAGTTTCAAGACCCGGAAAAACTGCTAAAAATGATAAATTATCAAAATTGTCAGAAAACTGTTTTGAGCTAGTTGGAAAAGGTGGGTGGCCACCGATATCCACCTGGATCAAAAAAGAGAAGTGGGAGTGGTTTCTTCATACTTTTAAAAGTTGAAGTAGATACACTACTCAAATTTCAGAGTATTTATCTTACAAGTCATTATCTTCTTGTTAAAAAAAGAAAAATATTTTAAAAGTAACTTACAAACCAATTCTAATATATATCTTTTTTTTATATTTTAAAAATCTATATTATGTTTTCAATGAAAGAAATTATATATATATATATTGTAGGAAAATGTTTTAAAGATAACTCATAAATCAATTCTTATATTTCTTATCGTTATAAAAAATAAAATATTCCAAAAAACTATGTCATATTGTGAACAAGAGATACTATGTTATAGAGTTATAATTTTTAGGCTATGTTATATATATATATTTTATAGATAAGAATAAATGTTAACTATACTATATTGATAATGAGAAATATTAGGTTTATATTTATTTTTTATAAATAAGAATAAATGTCAAAGTAAAGATTAGAAAACCCAAGTTAAATGTTTTCGTATCCTTATATTTTATTAATGAATTTTGAGAAGTTTTCTTCAAAATATTGATTAACAACAATATACTTATTATGAAATCAATTAAGATTAGATCCAATTAACAATTATACTCTATACTAAATGACAATGTAAATATTAAACATCTAACCATCTTTTATTGATTTGTTTTTCTTACTCTAAAGTTATAATGACAATTTTAATGCATTAAATAGTTTTAAATTGTATTTTATTTATTTTGGGTGGGAGTTTGATAAAGTGTAAGATAAGGATTATCTAACATTATATTAAATTTTGAAATTTTGATATACAAAAAAAAGATGGAGTATTGATTATAAGAAAAATTTAAAGGTAAGTTTGAAAAATCAAAATTACATTTCATAAATTAAACTTTGTTTGATTTTCTGAAATTTTTTTGTTGTTTATCAAAAAAGAGGGAGAAAAGGTTGTAGAAAGTAATACAAACTCAATTTGTTTTTTTTTTCATAAATTAATTTTTAAATTTTATAAAAAAATTCTAAAATTATAATTTCATATAATTGATAAAAACTTTGACTTTAAAATTTTATTTTTAAGGATTTTAACCTTTTTTTTTTACCTTTGTAAAATCATCTTAATCATTAAAATTTAAAAAAATAATTTCTGAGCAAAATAGGAGATCTAAGCGATTTGGAATATCTGGAAATATCTGAAAATTGGAGGTCACACAACAGACAATGAGAGGCTATGTAAGAAAGGCACATGTATCTAAGAAGGGTTGAGGGTATGGAAGAAAGCGGGAAGGTATCCAAGAAACCAAGGTGGGTCTCGATCAGATTCCCCTAAGAACCAAACCAAATCTAACAACAAAAACACAAATAAAATATAATTAGTCAACACCAACATACCCACAACCATGCCAGTGATGACAGCAAAACCCGCATCACCAGTTGAAGACTGAACATCCCTCGTGACCATACCATACAATCACCCACTAAAATCTAACTACAAGCAGAAAAATAAAACAAAATTAGTCAGGACCAACGTACTCACGGTGATGACAGCGATGACAACAAAACCCACATTACGAGTTGAAGGTTGAAGATCCTTCACCACCATACGATACAGACAGAACAAATTTGCACGAAGAACCACATAAACAAACATGGTTACCCATACATTCTATGAACAACAAAAAAGAAAAAAACAGGCAACCAAACATAAAACAAAACAACCCCACCTTCGCCAGAAATCCAAAGTCCCACCACCAGACAAGAAAAATCTCAGGGCTTGCAGACTGTGTACCCAACGATCACAGTGTAATATACCAAATATAAAATGTATGTAGAACAGAAAAAAAAAATGCTAGTAATGGCAGAATAACAACAATATAACCAGAACATTCACCACGATAACACTGAAATGATATAAGAATAACAACATAAATAACACTTTGAATCTGAAAGCAATGTTCACGGGCCTCTTCGAGGGGGAAACCTCCAATTGAGCAGAGCTCTATTACAATAATATCCAAGCCAGGGTTCTCATACCCTCGACTCCTATTTATACTAAAAAGAAGCATCTAGAGGAAGATCCTTCTAGAAGCGGAAGCTTCTATTAGGTCTTCTTACATATGCCTTATTCTATTTTATTGAAAGGCCTTATTAATATTGACCTTTATTACATCTGAATATATTGTTCTACCCATGTGCGGGTTAGGACCCTAACATGTCCGCCCCCTTAAAAACAGCCTTGTCCTCGGGGCTTGAGATGAGGAAATTGCTGCAGAATGGTAGTTGGTTCCCAAGTGGCGTTTGCTGGAGTTTTATCTTTCCACTGGACTAGCACTTCCTTAATGGTTCTCTGACGTAGGCGACGCTCACGCTGGTCCAAAACTGCTTCTGGTTGTAGCCAAATGGACCCTTCTTCAACTAACTTTGGAAGGTTGGTTTAAATTTGGCACTTAGCTCCAATCACCTTCTTTAAGCATGAAACATGAAAAACAGGATGTAGCTTCGAATGGGTGGGCAAAGCTAACTGATAGGCGACTTGTCCCACACGCTTGAGCATGGTATAAGGACCATAAAATTTGGGCGCTAGCTTCTGACAATGCTCGACCTTGAGGGAAGTTTTCTTGTAAGGTTGCAGTCGAAGAAACACCTGATCCCCTTCTGCAAATTGACGTTCAGAGCAACCTTGATCTGCTTGTTGCTTCATGCGATTCTGTGCCATGACCAAATTCTCTTTGAGGGTACGGAGAATAGCCTCTCGAGCTGCAAGTGTTAGGTCAACCGCCTGGACCTTCGAGGCACTCGGTAAGTATGAGAGAACTGAAGGTGGCTTCTGTCCATATACCACTTCAAAAGGAGTCATGCATGTAGCTATATGGTATGAAGTGTTGTACCACCATTCAACTAGGGGTAACCATTGAGCCCACTGATTTTGATTTTTCGAGGCAAAACACCTCAAATATGTTTCCAAACACTTGTTGACAAATTTCGTTTGGTCATCAGTCTGGGGATGATAAGTTGCGCTGAGATGCAATTATGTGCCTTGTATCTTGAACAGTTCTTGCCAAAAATTGCTTGTGAAAGTTGGGTCGCGATCAGAAACAATAGAGTGTGGCATGTCATGAAGCTTGAAGACCTGATCCATGAAGATTTGAGCCACCGTGGATGTTGTAAACGGGTGTTGAAGGGCGCAGAAATGAGCATACTTGGAAAGGCGATCAACAACCACCATGATGACGGATTTATTTCTCGATTTGGGTAAGCTGGTAATAAAATCCATAGAGATATCCTTCCAAATAGCAGGTGGAATTGGGAGCGGTTGTAGTGTGCCCGACAATTTGACTGTTTCTCCCTTGTTGTGTTGACACATGTCACATTCAGCTACAAAATTACGAATGTCTTGTTTCATGCCATGCCAAAAAAAGGAACGTTTGACCCTGTCATAGGTTTTGGTGAACCTGGAGTGCCCTGCTGTGTGTGTAGCATGAAGCTCAGAAAGTACCGTGGATTTAATCTTTGATTGTTTACTTAAATATAAACGGCCTTTGTATCGAAGTTCCTCATGGAGCCAAGAGTACCCTAGGGAAGTTGGAGCATTGGACTGCAATTGCTGGATCAACTGCGAACTCTTGGGATCTTGTAGCCATTCCTGGTGAATAGCTTGGAGCCAATCTGGTACAATGAATGAAAGAGAAAAAAGGGATCCTTCATCTTCATATTTCCGGGAAAGTGCATCTGCAACCACATTGTCTTTGTCTTTCTTATAAATGATCTCATAATCATATCCAAAGAGTTTAGTCACCCATTTTTGTTGTTCTGGGGAGGAAATGCGTTGTTCCAGAAAATACTTGAGGCTTTGATGGTCTGTCTTAATTTGGAACCATTGCCCCAATAGATAAGGACGCCACAGATCCACGACATGCAAAATAGCCAACATTTCCTTTTCATAGATGGATTTGCCCAGATTTCTTTCAGATAGTTGTTTGTTGGTAAAGGCCAAAGGTCGACCCTCTTGCATAAGGACAACACCAATTCCTTTCCCTGAGGCATCACATTCCAACACAAAGGTCTTTGTGAAATCGGGAAGGGTGAGGACTGGAGTGGTGCACATTGCCATCTTCAAGGTTTGAAAAGCTTGAGCAACGACTAGAGTCCAAGTGAAAGAGTTATTTTTTAGGAGAGCAGTGAAAGGTGCTACAATCTTCCCATAATTCTTAACAAACTTGCGATAATACCCCGTTAAGCCTAGGAATCCACGCAAGCTCTTAAGAGTCTTTGGGTGAGGCTAGTCTTGCATAGCTTCAATCTTTTTAGGATCCACCCTGACGCCATATTTACCAACCAGATGACCCAAGTATTCTACTTCTGAGGCGCCAAAATTACTTTTAGACTGTTTCAGGAAAAGTTGGTGCTGAGAGAGTAGATGGAG
The DNA here is from genome assembly GCA_009831015.1 of Picea engelmannii. Taxonomy (NCBI): domain Eukaryota; kingdom Viridiplantae; phylum Streptophyta; class Pinopsida; order Pinales; family Pinaceae; genus Picea; species Picea engelmannii. The sequence goes on from ML781827.1 coordinate 375,807, forward strand.
AACTCGATCCACATGAGCAAGATGGTTTTTCCATGTTTTTCTATAGATGAGGATATCATCAAAGAAAACTAAGACAAAATGGCGGAGAAAAGGACAGAAGACATGATTCATGAGGCTTTGGAAGGTGGAGGGGGCATTACATAAGTCAAAGGGCATGACCAAAAACTCATAGTGGCCCTCATGAGTTCTAAAGGTAGTCTTGGGGATATTTGCCTCTTTCATACGTATCTGGTGGTAGCCCAAACAAAGATCCAGTTTAGTGAAGAATTGGGCGCCACTCAATTCATCCAGAAGGTCATCAATGACAGGAATGGGGAATTTGTCTTTGATGGTAAGTTTGTTGAGGGCACAGAAGTTAGGACACATTCACCAAGAACCTTCTTTCTTCAGGACCATGACCACAAGAGACGAATAGGGGATTGTACTAGGGCGGATAACGCCTGCATTAAGGAGTTCCTGGACCATTTTTTCAATTTCATTTTTTTGGGAAAATGGGTGACGATACAGACGGATATTGGGAGGAAGGCTTCCTGATACAAGGGGAATGGAATGATCATGAACACCACGGGAAGGAGGGAGGCCTTGGGGAGTGGAAAAGACCAATTGATGTTTAGAAAGGATGGCTTGGAGGTCTTGCGGTACCGAGGGTGTCTATGTTGCTTGTATGGCATGGAGTTGGACGATAACACCAGAATGACCCTTTTTGAGCAACTTTTCCATGCGATGGGAACTAATGATCTCAGGTGAACCAACGGTGATGCCTTGGAACTTATATTGGTGGCCCTCCTGGTCGAATTGCATGGTTAAGTCTTTAAAATCCATGAGAATGGGACCCAAAGTCCTTAGCCAGACTGCACCCAGCACAATGTCACAACCTCCCATGTCAATAGCAAACATATGGGATTTCAAGTGGTAGTCACCAATTTGGATACGCACATTTTCACAATGCCCTCCACATTTCATGGAACCACCATTGGCAATCATGATTTGGAAATTATTGATGGCATGGATGTAGCAATGATTTTCTTGGGAAATGCGGCGATGAATAAAATTATGGGTGCTGCCACTATCAACCATAATGATGACCTTCCAATGCTTGATGTAACCGATTAGCTTGAGGGTTTGGGGAGCGGAGAAGCCAGTGAGAGCATTGAGGGAAATGATTGGTTCTACTTCGGGAGGGTCTAAGGGAGGGGTTATGTCAGTGGATTCAGGTGATTCAGACATAGAGGGAGTTTCTTTATCTTCTTCCGAAATCTCCTCGGAGATGGCCATAAAAAGATTTTGTTCTTTACATTTGTGGCCCGAGAAATATTTTTCATCAAAGTTATAACAAAGGCGTTTGAGTTGGCGTTCATCCATTTCAGCCCGGGTCAATTTTTGGATCTTTAGTGGAGCAAAGGGAGCAGTGGAATTTACTAGTTTAGGGCGAAGGATAAAGGAGAGTTTGCGGTTTTGAGAAGATACAACCTGTTGTGCTTCTTTATCTCTTTTGGTAGCCTCCACCCAACTCTCAGGCCGAGCCATGAGGACATGGGCCCAAATTTCATTCTTGAGGCCGCTGATAAAACACTCTCGAAAAAAGGCATCAGACATGCCCTCTGTTCTAAAAGTCAGGCGCTCAAAGGCAGCTATAAAGTCTTCCACTGTTCCTAATTGTTTCAGCTTTGTCAAATGGTCTAAATGGTTGGTGTCAGTGTCAAATCGTTCATAAAGCTCTGCCACAAATTGTGTCCAAGCAATATACCCTTGACGCGAATTTTTTCTCAATTACCAACGTTCTTGATCTAGATGGAGAACACCATACCGGAGTTTGGCCAAGTCATCTGTAATGCTGTATAAAGAGAAGTAATGTTCCATTTGGGTTACCCAACCAGCGGGGACCGAGTCATCAAATTTGGTCACATCCACCCGTGGAAGGCGTAGGTCACGTTGAAAGTGATGGTTCTGCAAGGTATGGGAATGAGAGGAATGGTCACCTTCAG
>ML781827.1:415700-429579 GCA_009831015.1 Picea engelmannii
AAAGATGAGGAATCAACCCTCAAAATATATAGTATAAGTGAGTCAATGTAGACAAAGAAGTTATGAGTTGGCAGTGTATAAAAAGTCAAATAAATATCAAAGAAGTAAAGAGCAATGAGCCTATCTCAACATAACATGATATATAGGTACACATGTTTAAATGCTTACCTTCCATTCCACTCCATGGAAGCTAGATTTCATAGCAACAAATGCAAGAGGAAATTTTGGGTGTATTGCCATGTGGATCTCTTACAATGTGAGTGAGAAGGTAATTTCTTCTGACATTATTGTTGTTTTTAAACATTATTGTTGTTTTTAAAGTGTGGGTAGACTATTATGGCCATGAATTGACATTGGGTATTGTTTTTATAATGTGGGAAGACTATTATGACAATGAACTCATATCATGGGACCAAATTGGACCAATAGGGAAGAAGTGCATCAACACATGGATTTCTCCTCATTTAAGTGATCATGATCATGGAATTCTGAACGTTCACAGTGTCCATTGAGTGGTACTATGCATTTTCCAAGCTTTGTTCTGTTGTTCTATTCTCATACCTTGTTGATATGACATTGTTGACATAACCCTTAACAATTATTTTTTATAAGAGGTGTTTTTTATAATTTTTAGAAATACCTTCTTCTTAATAATATGGATTTATTTTAATATTAAACTCAGGATATGAAAAGGAAACACATGAAAAGAGAAAAGGATAAACATATTGAGGCTTAGCTCAAAAGAGAGGGGTATTTAAAAAGTAAATAAAAAAGGTTTAAGACTAAGTGTTTAATGAAAAAAAGGAATGAAAGAGTAACTTTTATTTTTATTTGATATTAATAAAAGGTATATATTGTATGGAAAAAAAGGGAAAGAAAGAGAAACTTTTATTTTTATTTGAAATTAATAAAAGGTATATATTGTAGTGATTCGAGAAAAGTGAAATCTGAAATATAGAAGAGCTCTGTCACTTTTTTATTAAATTTAATGGGATTGATATGTACTTTTTTTGTTTTTCCAAATAATAGAAAAAAAAATCCAAGAGCCCATACCACATGGACTTGGATTTGGGTATTTACTATTTCCATTGGAACTATTAGAGATGCTTTTCTATTATCTAAGTATGTAGCATCCAAAATCTATGAAAAGGTGGAATATTATTTTATGAGAAATATTATTTTATTTATATTATATAAAAAATGCCATGGTAACTTAACTTAACAATGATGACAACTTTGTGTTTTATCAACTAAACATACCACTTTCTCAACATAATTAAACTTTGGTAAAGGAATATTACTACCTCTAATTGAACAACTAACTTAACAATGATGACAACTTTGTGTTTTATCAACAAAACATACCATCTTCTCAACATAATTAATTTTATGAGAAATATTATTTTATTTATATTATATAAAGAATGTCATGCTAACCTAACTTAACAATGATGACAACTTTGTGTTTTATCAACAAAACATACCACCTTCTCAACATAATTAAACTTTGGTAAAGGAATATTACTACCTCTAATTGAACAACTAACTTAACAATGATGACAACTTTGTGTTTTATCAACAAAACATACCACCTTCTCAACATAATTAAACTTTGGTGAAGGAATATTACTACCTCTAATTGAACAACTAGTTAACTTTTAATGATACTATGTCTTAAAGTAAGAAGTCTAATAGAAACCATAAACCTTTATTGCATAACAAATTTAGGATTTAAAAATATCTAAATAATATTCACCACAAATATCATTACATCATAAATTGAAAAAAACAAATTATTAATTTAATTTAATTTCTTATTATAAATTGATTTTAAAATATGTAATAATTAATTTCTAAAAAATATATTACTTTCTTGTTTATGATACAAGGGACCTCTTTAGTTTAGAGATTAAAGTTTTGAGGTATACATACTCTACTTCTATGGATTTGAATTTGTAATTTTTTAAAAGGAAACACATGTTCTTAACCATTAGACTCACTTATTGACTTCAACTTATATAATAATTAATCTTCAATCTTGATTTATTAAAGAATAATTCTAAAAATACAAATTAAAACAAAAAAATATTAAAAAAAATAAATTTATTGATATTAAAATCATTTTCAATATGAGTCTTAAACTAGAATCTAAAATTATTTTTGGTTATTTAAGAGTTTGTTGTCCTTGAACATAAAGTGTATGGATTGTATCAATAAAGAGTAAGCATGTTACCATGAATATCAAATATTGTAAATTTTTTTCTATTTTGAAAAAAATAATTCTTAATACATAATTGAAAAGTAAAAATAAAAATATATAATGTGAAACTTTCTACATTTGTGCATGGTAAAATTAAATTATTGCTGTGTAACATTCAAAATTTCTCTATAAATATATTTTTATATACCTACTCAAACATTTCCCAAAAAAAATATTTTTAAATAAATCCATATAAACTAGTAAAAAATCATGAAATAGTAATTATGAACTTTGTAATAAATAAAATTTTATAATTAATTAATAATTAAAAATAATAAAAATAATAATGAGTAGGTAAACTTGTTCCCAAAGTAAAATCAATGATAAATGAATATACTAAATTAACTAAACCTAAAATAAATGAAGACAAAACTACCTTAAGCTAATGCCATAAGATAAAAACCCCTCCATATAATGATATCAAATTTATTTCCATGATGTAGTATAATGAGTACTAAAATCAATGATAAGTGAATATACAAAATTAACTAAACCTAAAATAAATGAAGACAAAACTACCTTAAGCTAATGCCATAAGATAAAAACCCCTCCATATAATGATACCAAATTTCTTTCCATTATGTAGTATAATGAGTACTAGAGAATATTATATGAGGGTGGGGGGCATTATAAATTAATTACTATTATGAGTAAGTTTTAAGGAGGACAACTTGAGTGGGCCTAATGGTTAAGAACATGGATTTTCTTCTCAAAATGAAGGAAGAAAAATATTTGATCCTTTTGAGACCAAGTAACCTTGGATCTTTGGTATTTTGACTTTGTTGTGATAAGAGATTTTTGTAATTTTGATGAAAAAACAATTCTTTTACAACAAATAATCTTGGGTCTTGAGTAGTTAAGTTGAAACAACACCCCATTAATGTCTTTAGTGATATTAATAGAAGAGTATATATTCTATAGTAATTGGTCTTGGGTCTTAGCTTATACTGATGAAAGATACCTTGTTGTGGTAAACAACTTTGGGGTTTGGGTTATTTTGATGGAAAAGTCTCCATGTTGTAGCAAACAATTTTTGGTGTTTATGTGGTTTTCATAGAATAGTATCCTTTATAGTAACAAGTAGTCTTAGATAATTTTGACAAAAGAGTGTTTATATAGTGACAACTCCTCTTGGGTCTCAAATGATTTTGATAGAAAAAGTACACTGGTTGCAACAAGTCATCTTAAGCCTCGAATGGTTCTAATGAAAAAGTACTCCCTACTGTGACAAGTGATCTTCACTGATTTTGACAAAAAAAAAGGTATTGCTTATCATAATAAGTGATCTTGAGTAAATTTGATAAAAGATTGTCTACCAACAAGTCATTTTAAGTCTTGAATGGTTCTAATGAAAAAATACTCCCTACTGCTACAAGTGATCTTGAGTGATTTTGACAAAAAAAAAAATGTATTGCTTATCATAATAAGTGATCTTGAATGAATTTGATAAAAAATTGTCTTTGTCATAACAACCAATGTCAATGATTTTAATAAAAGAGTAACCTTATTATAATTGAATTATTTTAATGAAATAATACTCTAATGATGATAAATATAATTAAGAAAAGACATACATGAAAAAGCATTACAATGAATATAGAAATTAAACACAATAAACAAGACTGCATAAAGAAAATGAAAGATTACACTGGAAGATGAAGCTAAAGAGTCAACAAAAGCAAATAAAGAGAAAAAAAAAAGAAGGTGAGGAGTCAACTCTCAAAGTAGGTAGTATGGGTGAAGACAGGGAAGCTAGGAGCATGAGTTGGCCCTAAAGTGAAGATAAAGTAAAATAATTAAAAAGGAGTGAGTACCATGAAATTCAAATATATATTTGATGTAATCTAACGAGATTTCTATCCATATGGAAGTTTTGGGTCTCTTACCATGTGAATGAGGTCATTTATTCTGACACTAACGTTGTAAGATGGGGTAGACTATTATTGCCATGCATTCAAATCAAATCATGGGACCCCTAAGGATTTAAGTGAAAGTAGGGTGTTCAGTGAATTCATGGGACCCTTGAAGGTTCTATAGTGATAGTAGAGTGTTCACTGAATTCATGGGACCCTTGAAGGTCCTATAGTGATAGTAGAGTGTTCACTGAATTCATGGGACTCGTATTAAGCATTCTCAAGTCTTATTCTAGTTCTAGTACGGTCTCTGCTCTTTTTCTCATACCGTGTAGAGATGAAATTCCTAGACGTTGACATAATTTTAACCATTCATTTTTTTTTTTAAACATGAGTGTTCTATAATTTTTTTTTAGAAATACCTTGCTTTCCTATATGGATTTTAATATCAACGTATATGAGTATTAAACTCTATAAAAGGAAACCTAAAAAACCCTAGGAAAAGAGAGGGTGTCCAATGATTAAAAAGAAATTAAAACATGTGAGTGTTTATTAAAAATAAAAAAGTGGAAGAGTAATTTTATTCATATTTAAAATCAATAAAAAAATATATATAGTATAATTAAAAAAAAAAATAGTTTTTAATTTTCAGAAAAACAAAAAAATAAGTTTTGAATTGTAAAAAGAGAGATTTGACATTTAGTGTTTCATTTAAAGGATCCATAAGTTTTGTTGGTTTGTTTTTTCTTCAATAATAAGAAAAAAACAAAATTCCATAAAGTTGGATCTATAATATGTAATTATTTTCTTTAAAACAATAAAAAATTCTTTCGTATTATCTAAGTGTCCAACATGCAATATCTTAAAAAAAAAAAATGAAATATTAAGTGTCTTGCACCCAATATCTATTAAAAAAATGGGATATTGTTTTTAATATTGAAAACATTATGTCCAACCTAACTTAACTTAACCTTACTATTTCATAGAACAAAACATTATGCATTATTTTATAGTGGAATCTATGTGACAGGGTCGTGTGCCTCTTCACCAGGGACGAGTAAGTAGCCTCATCTAATAGTCCCGTGAGACAGCGCGGTTGGTAAAGACAAGTACCTTTCTCCAAGTGTTGGAAGGAGGTCTTGAGGTCAAATCCGGCAAAAAAAAAAGTAGCCTCATCTAATATAACACTTTATATCCCCACACTTGTCAATAAACTGCTTTTGGGACAATGAGAAAATATTATTATTTTTATTATTTTATAAAACAAAACATTACATATTATTTTAGTGAAAAAATATTATTAATTTTACAGAACAATTTGTTAAATCCCAGCTTATACTTTTTTTTTCTAGCTTAATGAAAATTCTAATAAAAATCACAAACTTTTTTCCCTAACAAATTTACAATTTATAATTTCAATAGGTAAATTTTTTTTTTAAAGGAACAATAAAATTTATTAACTAATAGCATAGTTTATATGTCATCTAACAAGTATCATCCTTCTATAATAAATCTACAATTTCAAAACGTAAAAATATTTAAATGAACAATAAACTTTACTATAAATTATAAATAACGACATATTTTATATGTTATGTAACGACTATCATCCTATAAAACTTTGTAATCAATTAATATAAATAATGATGAGTTGGTAAACTTGTTTCGAAAGTTAGTGGTTTAATCAAATCAATGATAAGGGATATATAAAGTTAATTATATGGGGAATAAATGAAGACAAAGTTAATAAGATAAAAATAATAATAAATGAAGACAAAGTTAATGGTATAGGATAAAAATAATATAGTCAAATTTTGATAGAGTGATTGGTTTCGATGGGCTGGTGTGACTTCTAGTATTATCCAAAAGAGTTAGTTTACAAAGTCAAAGTCGTCCACAAATTAAAAGTCTCAATTCATATTAAAAAAAATTAATAATATAAAGAGAAAATATCATACTTCGAAATTATTTTTAAATACTTGGTAATCACAGATAAAAAAAACATTATATTTTCGAGAAATAAATTAATTGATATAAATTTTCTTTTATAAATAAAATAATTCATATAAATTTTCTTTTAAAGAAAAGATAATATTTCTTAGATTTATTTATAAATATTGAGTTTTAAAAAAAATGAATTTTATTATTAATTTAGAATGTCTCAATAGAAATGTATACTAGAGCATTTTCATTTCTATGTGCAATATAGTGACATAGAGTTTCATTTCTATGTGCACTACAGTGACATAGAGTTGTGTTATGAACACACATATACTCCAACCATGCACATCCATATGCTTACCTAGGTATGCACACCTAAGCATTGACTTAGATGTATAACCTCATGCATAGTCATAGAGGTTTAGTGTGATTTTTTTTTTGGAATTTGGAATTAAAAAATTTCACTTTTTAATTAGAGGTTTCATGGATTCTAATTATGTGAATTTAATTTTAGGGTTGGTATCAAATACAAACAAAACATCAATAGCATTGCATGATATTTCAATTCTTAACAATCCTAAACTTTTAGGCAATCTAAGAGAAAGGATACCAAAGTGTTCAAATAAGTTTTGGGTCTCTAAGCAATCTTATTATGCATAAACCAGATTTGAAAACTCTTGTTTACAGTAGTGAATACAACATTAAAACAACCCTTATCTTCTTCAATTACAATGCTAAATCACTTAACATAATTTCCCTTAACTTATGTCAAACTAACAAACATATATGGCTAGAAAATGCAAACCATGAAGAATATAGATGGATGGAAATCAAATCTGCAATTTACACAAGTATTGGACTGTTGGCCCTTGACCAAATTTTGGAGAACTTGGGTCACGTTTGACCAATTTTGGGACTTCGACAGGTTGGTCGAAGGCGGAACGCAAGGCGAAGCGGAGATCGTGGGATCTCGACCCATTCTTAGGGCATTTTTGGGTTTAGGGTTTATGTAACGGGTATGGGATGTCGGCCCATGGGTTCACCCATGTTTAGGTCCATTTTGCAATGTATAAATAGATAGCTAGGCGATGTAAGAAGAGGCTCATGTGCTAAGAAGTGATCTAGCGACAAATATGCTAAGTGCTAGATCTTGATCTATGTGACTACAAAGAGATTTGTGCTTACTGTGTGTTAATAACTTGCAGAGCTAAGTGCAAGTGATTGTAAGAAGCTTGTGTGCAACTTGTAAGAAGGCTTTGTGTTTAAACCTAACTCGGGGAAGGAGGATCCGGCGAGGTGCACGCAGATCTCCTGTCCTATGCGGAGTGGGTTCCTATGACTCTGTGCTTGTAGAAGATTGAAAGAAGACAATAAAGAAGAGAAGAGTTGGTGGACGTAGCCCCACACTGGGGTGAACCACATATATCCTATATTGTGGTTTCTTTGTGCATTATAGTTGTTATGTTATTGCTGTGATGTATGCTTAGTGCAATGATATATGTTAGATGCATCTGATATAATATCTTAGTGCTTAGTAATGTGAATGAATGCTAGATCTGATCTATTTCTATGTGCTAAGTGCTTGGATGTATTAGATCTTGTGGAATACTGCGCTCCTCTGTAATTAGGGTTTGGATCTGCGATGTAAATAAGGGTTAAATGCTAAGGAATGTTAACTGCTAAGTGCTTTGTTAAGGTATTGTTATCACAGATCTGTGTCCTAGCTAGGTTGCAGACATCTGAGTCCTGCAACCATCCCTGCCTCTACCTCAGGTGAGACTTCATTTGCTTCGCAGGTGTTGCCGAAAGGGCTGGTAGTTAGGGTTTTGTTGGTGCATTGTTGAAGCGTTGTACCCTGGGTCTGCCCCGTGCCAACAAATGGTTCTGTTGCCGGGACCTGAAGCTGTGATTGCTAGGAACTGAAGAAAAGAGAAAGCTTTGTGCGTAGATTTGCTGCCCTAGTGCACAATATTCTACTTGACTTGCGAAGCTCTGTGCTAAGAACAGAAGTCCGATCTAAATAAAAGAGGTAAGATCTTGAAGCTTTGTGCTCTGAGAAAGGTAAGATAAGAGAAAATTTTTATTTCAAAAGAATGGATCTAGGTATGTTTAAAAGATCTGGTCCTATTCTGAAAACTAGGGTACGACTAGAAGAAATAAGATTTGATATGAATAGATCTGATAGAAATAATGAAAGATATGTTATTCCTATGCATAGAAAGAATTGTTGGACTAACAAATGGATGCAGGATCCTAGAAATAATTTTTTTTAGACCCACCACTGTGATCCCAGCGTGCAGTACATGGAAGGTTGGGGATCATTCAAGAGAAAGAGAGGGTTAACTCTTTGTTATAGTTTTAGAAGACATCTTTCTAAGGAATGCCCTGGTAGAGGTTCTATTTGCCCTTGTTGTAAGGCTACTGGACATGAAGTTTTGGATTTCCCTAGAATGATTGCCAAAGTTGAAAAGATGAATATGAGACAAGAAAACCATGAGATAGGCCAAGAAACTAAGGATATGATAAAACCCCAGAAAGAATCAGAGACTGTATTATTACAGATGAAAGAAACCCTGAATGATCACATAGATATCAACTTATCAGAGATCTTAAAAGAGAAGGAGCACATAGAAACAAGAATAGGAGACTTTGACATACACTGTGTCCTGGATGAGGAAACACAGGTGAATATCATGAAAGAAAGAAGTTGGGAAATTTTGGGAAAACCCGCTATGGTTCCTTCGTTGGGAGGAATAGGATTATTTAGAGGAAAGCTAATAACTCTATGTGGAAGACTTACCTAGACATCTATGAGTGCTCATGGCACTTCGACAAAAGAGGAATTTGAGATCATTAAGTTTGTTGAGAACAACGCCCCATTTGCTATTTTCTAGGAAAAACCTGGATTGAGAAAGATCATATACGAAGGAAACGAGAAGAGGAGGATCTAGAACAGAAAAAGAAAGAACTAAGAGATTTCATGGCTAGGAGAATAACGCACTTACTAAAATAACAAGAGGACTAGTCGAAGCTACTAAGGACCAGGGATTTGGACATCGAAGTTGAAAGAACATAAGAAGACTTGAAACACCTGTCTGTACAAGAGAGTAGAGCACCTACCCCATAAAGAGAAGAAGTATTACCCTCGAACCCTATGGAAGACCCTCCACAGTGCAAAGTTACCATGTAAAGAGGAGATAAGAATGATAATGGAAAGAGGAAACCAGTGACCCAGATTTCAGGAAAGAAAGCCAGAAAGCTCAGCAAGAAGAAAGCAAAGTTAGAAAAGTTATAAGAAGTTCCAAGGAGGACTCCGTAGAAAGAAGGTTTGCAGAACTGAAACTTCGCTGGGATATCAGAACAACAAAGATTGGCACTTCGCCACGGTGAAGCAATATGACCATTGGAGGCGTCTCGATCGTTAGAACGACGCTCCAGAACAACTAGAAACACAATTATTTCCAGAACGTTCTCCACTGGACCATTGGGNGAATAACATTGATTGAGGCATTCCTGCCCATTGGAAGAGCCCATTACGACATTGTCTATTTATCCTGTCGAGCATTGCACTGAGAACACTTTTTCCAATTGTGATTACCTGAGCCCACAGAGAATTAGTTTCTTTTGCACAGTGATTATTGAGACCTCGCTATCCATTATGTTATATTGAGTGTTTTTCACCGACCTGAGCTATCAGATCTTGAGTGTGCATGCTGGACGAAATTAACGCAGTAGAAAAATTCGTCAAAGAGATCCTAGTAGACCTCATGGCCAAGAAGGTGATGTCCGCAGGCATCCAAGCCTTGTCGACGAGAGGAGTGCAAACATCCCCGTCGACTGCTCATGGATCTGGACCATCCTGAGCTGCGACAGAGAAACGAACGAAGCATCATGATGACTTAATGAATGCAAAGCTCATCCCATATATCCTTCCCGTCTACATCTCACCTCTGGCTGGTGCGGTGAGTCATGACAATGTACCAAGGGACTTCGACTACAAAGTCATCACAACGTACCTCCTGAAGGGGATACGCGTAGTTAGACCGCAGTTGGAGAGGATTCTTATGTTGAATATCAGTGACTCTAACCTAGGAGACTGCAAGATCTATGGCATGCTCGCACCATACAAGTATTTGACCAAGACAAAGGGGAATAAGTCGAAGATCATCCCCCAGCCGTGGACCATGGAAATCGTGAGGTCCACTATCTTGAACGTGATGAAGATACCGCACTTTAGAAGACATCAAGAGGTTAACACGTGCGTTAATATCCTGTTGTCGTGCTTACATGGTGGTTATCTGTGGCTGAACAAATGCATCACCATAGATCCAATGTTGATCCATCGGATCACTGGACTAAGCATGCAAGGACTAGACCCACACAATTTTTATCCAGGGAAGGCTACAGATCGCACCCTGGCATAGAGAATCAAAGACACCTATGGTGATGTAGAAAAGGGGAAGCGGGGCTACAAGGTAGCCTCTATCCAGAATGGCATAATGTGCCTAGCCTTCCAGTTGATTGTTGGTAAGCTAGTAAGGAAGAACAACCCCATGCAGGTCACGGGGTTTGTCATCGACCTCGCAGGAAAATGCGTGGAAGGGCTACAAATGAACTGGGTGAGATTCCTCGTCAACCAGTTAGAGAAAGAATGCTGCAAAGCTCAGGATCAAGGCTATGAGTTCCATTTTAGTTGGCTGTTGATCCTCATCGCCTTCATTGCTTGGGAGATGCTAGAAGGTGCTACCTTCCCTGAGATTGAGCCATCATAACCCTTAGTTGCGAAGTTCACCACACTCTAGTATTCGAGTGACATGTCTAAATAATGGAAGTCAAACACAGTGTTCCACACCTATTACCTGTAGTTGAAGAGGGCTATTGAGTCTTCCCCTTGCATGACATCGAATACCCTGCACAAATTCAGCCATTTGTGAAGTTCCACGTAGATAGAAATTTTATTTATATCACTGTGCGAGGAGACGAACATAAAGAAGAGCTCCAATATTACTACAAGCTCAGAGAGGAGGACATGGAAGAAATAACTAAGGAGTGGCTCGTAGAGCTCCTTATACCAATCGACCAGGCAGAACTGTCCAACCCCGACCTAATTGGAAGTCCTCTGGTCACTCGCGAAGAGTATGATGCACCCAACACTAGCAGAAGGAAGAAAAATGAAGAGGTACATAAGCTGAACAATGCATCAGAAGAGACTGCTTCAGACTCACCTGGAGGGGGAGGTGATGACAAAGTAGACAAAGAAGTAAACAAAGAAGAAGACAAGGGAGAAGAAGAGGAGTAGAAACAAGGCGAAGTAACACCACCTAGGGACCTTCTTGACGAAGCTAAGACCTCCAAGAAAACAAAGGTTTCCCCCACAAAACCTACATCACAGAAGAAGTCTAAAGCTACTAAACCACAGATGCAGATTGTGCTCACGATGGATGACATAGATTTCATCATCGTCGTTGTCTCAGATACCTTAGAAGATATCTTACAATGCAATGAATCCAAACAAGAGACCATGTATGAAAGAATTGAAGTAGAGCTGAAAGGGGTACAACAATCCCTCCACTCTATCCGCGCAGTGTCCACTGCGCCACAGTCATCAGAAGGAACAGATTTCGGAGACAAACCTGCCCAGCTCCTCCGAATAGCAGATGCGACCGAAGCTCGCCTTCATCGTGTTCAAGAAGAAAAAGAGTAGGCCATAGAGGCCTTAAAGCAAGAAAAAGAGGAAGCCAAAGAATAGCACCGGGTTGCGCAATAGGAAAGGGATGACATACAAGCCAAGTTTGCAAAGGATAGAGAACAGATCTAGAAGGAGAAGGAACAACTATTTGTAGAGCATATTGGAGTTAAAGAAGCAGTCATTAGAGAACTTCGCTATGTGACAGGCTTAGAACAGATGGAAGAAGACCCAGTAGAAAGATAAGTAGGGAAGCTTGCCGAAGCCATTCAATAGCTCCAACATAGGATAACCGAACTCGATTTATAAGCAGTGCCAAGCACTCTGTAGTAAGTGTGAGATCTAAGAGAAGAAAATGCGAGAAGCGCAGTTGAGAGAATCAAGGCATTAGCCTTGGAATTAAAATAGCTTAGCAATCAAAGTGCACAGACCTATGAGCGCTTTGTAGAAGACCCCGAGCTCAGGACACTAGAGTCACATCTCCAGGAGGCAAAAAAATAAGAAGCAACAGTGCAAGCATAGTCGAAGCTACTATCACCTGTTGAGAGGATGAAACGAGCCCAGGAACAGCGCATGGTTTAGCAACAGGCCCATGCCATTGAGAGTAAGGTCATGAAAGTAACCTAATGACTCTAGCTAGTGAAGGATGCAACTTGCATACTTTTTGAGGAGATTGAAGGACAAGGTGCACAACTAGAACAAGTACTCAACTCAGTTGAACAATGATTGGAAGGACCTGTCATCGAGAAGGTCATTCAGGAGTTCGCCGAGAAGGAGGCTCTGGCGAAGCAACAAGTCGAAGCATCTCGAGCCAAGCTCGAGGAATTTGAGGCAGAGTTACTCAGATCAAAGTGACTCGGGACGAGTCATAGGTGAGTGTTGGGGGCCTGTTGTCCCTTGACCAAGTTTTGGAGAAATTGGGTCACGTTTGACCAATTTTGGGACTTCGACAGGCTGGTCGAAGGCGGAGCGCATGGTGAAGCAGAGATCGCGGGATCTCGACCCCTTCTTAGGGAATTTTTGGGTTTAGGGTTTATGTAACGGGTATGGGATGTTGGCCCATGGGTTCACCCATGTTTAGGCCCATTTTGTAATGTATAAATAGATAGCTAGGCAATGTAAGAAGAGGTCGGTGTGATAAGAAGTGATCTAGTGGCAAGTATGCTAAGTGCTAGATCTTGATCTATGTGACTGCAAAGGGCTTTGTGCTTACAGTGTGTTAAGAACTTGCCGAGCTAAGTGCAAGTGATTGTAAGAAGCTTGTGTGTAGCTTGTAAGAAGGATTTGTGCTTAAACCTAACTCGGGGAAGGAGGATCTGGCGAGGTGCATGCAAATATCTTGTCCTATGCAGAATGGGTTCCTGTGGCTCTGTTCTTCTAGAAGATTGAAAGAAGACAATAAACAAGAGAAGAGATGGTGGATGTAGCCACACACTGGGTTGAACCACATATATCCTGTGCTGTGGTTTCTTTGTGCATTATAGTTGTTATGTTATTGATGTGATGTATGCTTAGTACAATGATATATATTAGATGCATATAATATAATAGCTTATTGCTTAGTAATGTGAATGAATGCTAGCTCTGATCTATTTCTATGTGCCAAGTGCTTGGATGTATTATATCTTGTGGAATATTACGCTCCTCTGTAATTAGGGTTTGGATCTACGATGTAAATAAGGGTTAAATGCTAAGGAATGTTAACTGCTAAGTGCTCTATTAAGGTATTGTTATCACATATATGTGTCCCATCTAGGTTGCAAACATCTGACTCCTGCAACCATCCTTGCCTCTACCTCAGGTGATACTTCATCTGCTTTGCAGGTGTTGTCAAAAGGGCCGGTAGTTAGGGTGTTGGTGGTGCACTGCTGAAGCTTTGAACCCTGGGTCTGCCCCTGTGCCAACATGAACAACTTAAAACTTTATTAATATGAAGTTCACGTACATACCAAAACCCTATTACAAGGCTAGTGCAATCCATTAGCTCTTGAAAACCTTAGCTAGGGAAAATAATGAAAAACCCTAGCTCAACCAAGGAGATACAACAAACATGAACCACACAAGCAAGTCCTCCAAGGAAAAACATCTCCTCCTCCTCCTCTTCTTCACCTAGTACAACCTAGGTTTTCATCTCAAAAC
>ML781827.1:429661-461158 GCA_009831015.1 Picea engelmannii
AGAGAGAGAGAGAGAGAGAGAGAGAGAGATTACAAATCAAGATATATGAGAGAGAGAGAGAGGATGACTAGTGTGCTCCTTCTAGTCACATCTCTACACAAGAGTGAGTTTAAGAATGATGAGTGAGTAAATGAATCTCTCCTTCCTCTATATATATGGGAGGTAAAGGGAGCCCAACAATACAATGTGGGCTAATTCCCTTACAAGCAACCTACAATAATCACTTGTAGGCTCACACAAGTGGAGCACTAAACTACATGGGTACACATGTCAAGCTCCAATGCAATGCCATACACAATATTATGTTAGGGTCCTAACCTCCCTAACCCCTCAAGTAAATATAATAATATGTTTTTCTATGTAATAAAGGTTGTCATTAGTAAATAAGGCCTATGTAATAATGTGAAGATGTATAATGTAAGAAGACTTAGTAGAAGGTTTCGCCTCTAGAAATTTCTTCCTGTATATTGTTCTCACGAAGATAGAATTAGTATATATAGGGGTAGAAAGCATGAAAAACTGTCTTGTGAAATCAATTGTACTCGAGCTCTACTCTATTGGAGGTTTCCCCCTCGAAGAGGCAAGTGAAATTTTCTCTCAAGATAATAAAGGTATCATATTTTGGATCTATTGTGTCGTTGTGCTTACTATTTTGTTTATTTCTACTAATTATTGTGATAAAAATTGTTCTACTTCTCTGCATATTTCCTTCTCGTACCTTACAAGTGGTATCACAGATCTTTCCTCTACATATTTTTTAGAGTTTTTTTTTTCATGCTACATCCTTGTTGTAGTGTCTATAAAGCACAATTATCTATCGTTAAATGGGTTAAAATGTGGTTGTGGAAGAATACATTTATTAAGTACACATTTTTTCATCATGTTAGAAACCTTGTAACCCCTGTTGGTACCTCTTTGAGTAGTACCACACAGACAAAAACTATACACATAATTTCACTCCCACGTACCCTCGAGTATATCAGAAGTCCCATATGTATCCTGAAACCAATTTTAGTTCAACCAATCAATTGCCTGACTGTTATAGTAGTGCCAAGAACAACACTCGAGAAGACTACTCTTGCGTATTTGGGTAATCAAGTAGTACAACTAAGGGTATGATTAATGCTCCTTAGTTAGAGCCCTAAGATATTGGGAAGAGTACTACTATTGGACCCCATCGATATATCAGAGAGCTATAGAAAAAGGCACTCCCTTGTCCTTAGGAACCCTCAAAACCCTAAAAGAACATAACATAAACAATGTTGAAAATTTTCACATCGAGCGTGGGCAACCCTACTTCCTACATCTAGACTGAAAATTCCTACACAATATTTAGTATCAAGAATTTGGGCATTATGTCACTATAGCATTATTCAGACCAGAGTATAAATTCGTAGGAGAAAAAAAAAGTATAGTGGTCCCACCAATACCCTTATTTGGGACCCATCCCACCCAATTCCTCTCTTCACATTAATCATCATGGTATCCCTCTCTCATAAGACCTTTTTTGTGTGGACCCACCCACCCTCTATGAAACCGTTATTTGAGACCCATATCACTAGATTCCTCTTTCCACATTGATCGTAGTGATACCACTCTCTCATAAGCCCTTTTGTACAAACCCACCAGCCCTATTCTTGCCAACTTATCTCCTAGATGGCCACCTGCAACTGAGACTTTAAAAACTACATCACTTCCCTAGACAAGTCCTTGACCAACCTCAAAAATTCATTCCAAGAATCTCAAGCCAAGAATGATTAAAATTTCAATCTAGTTACTCCAGACATTGCTTCCCTAAATTCCAAGCTCACTAAACTAGACGACCTCTCTGCTGAGATGAAATCCCCGACCGCATGGTTTTTTCAATCCAAGGGCCCTCTCTCCTCTAAAAAACCTTCACACCAATAGGGTGTTGACTCACCCCATTTTATGGCCTTTCAATCTAACCCCCTTTCTCATGACCTGCATCTTCCTAAAGTAGAGTTGAATAAATTTGATGGCTCAAACCCCACCGACTAGGTCACGCAAATAGAACACTATTTCTTATTGCATTGCATCACTGATGACTTAATCAAACTTCATGTCAGTGTCCTCTATTTGGATGCAGAATGCTGGAAATCATGGAAAATGGCATAAAAATTCACACTGAGATTATATTTCTTGGACCTAATTTGTTGCAAACCTTTATGAAATATTTGACACAAACACTCATCATTTGGGTTGTTTTACCAAGCTTAAATAGTCTAGTACAATGGAAGACTACATCACTGCTTTTGAGCAATTGGATTTCCTAACTGAAGGCATGTCGAGCAACTTCTTCCATGAATGATTTATTAGTGGCTTTAAGGAAAACATCCAAGCCCATGCCCTAATGGCTCTCCCCCAGACTTGGATGGAATCCACTCACCTAGCCAAGGAATCCCAACAGATAGTTTCTTGTCAAATAAAAAAGCCATCCTTTATTCCATTTTCCCACTCCACCAATCCATCTCCTCCTTCCCCTCCTCTTAAAGTCCACAAATTAACGAGGGAGGAAATGGTTGAATTCCAACTTAAGGGTCTTTGCTACAACTATGATGAAAAATATTTCTCAAGCCACAAATGTAAGAAGAAAAATATTTTTATGGCCATTTTTGAAGATGATGGTGATGTTTCCCCTCTCGAAACACTGCCCCAGTTTGATTATTCCAACCCTCCCTCCAATCCACCCGAGGTTGAACCTCTCATCTCTCTGCATGATCTCTTTGGTATCTCATCCCCCCAAACCCTTAAGTTAATTAGCTATATCAAACATCAAAACGTCATTATCCTCATCAATAATGATAACATCCATAATTCCAATCATTGCTGATTTTCTTAAGAGATTGTTTACTATATCCATGTAGTCAATAACTTTCAAATCATGATTGTTAATGATGGTTCCATGAAATGTGGGGTCATTGTGAAAATGTGTGCCTACAAATTGGTGATTAGAATCTTAAATCCCACATGTTTGTTATTGAAATGGGTTGTAACGTCTCCCAACCCATCTGAGTGACATTACGGTGAAAAATACTCTTAAAAAAAAAATTTACGACCAAATAATTTAATTCTTTTAATGTTGGCTAATTTCCTGTAGCTTACAACTATGAATTAAAATAGATTTAGCTAATATCGACAACCATAAAAAAATAGATGCATCTACATAATGTTAATAATCAAAAGGAAATGCAGCTAAACAATTCATTACAACAACATATAAATCACTTTCAAATACACATAGTTCATGCACAACAATTAAACACATAATTTAACATAACAACACGATAACACACTTATATTTTCACAACAGTTGTGCAACCAACTTCTTGGGATGGACGTTCCACCCAACCATATACTGACTGTTCCAAATCTCAACAACCAGTCACCCCCAAGTTGAGGCTAGAAATCCACAAAAGAGGGTGGTCTCTCACAATCCACTCACAGCTCATAAAACTCTCAACCCAACTGATATTGTCCTACAACTATCCCTATTTTCCACCAGCTATATTCCTCATGACCTATCCAAACCAAGGAATGTACCCCTTCACTGAGATCAGTATTTTGGGCATCCCATTCATTTATCAGGGTCTCTCTGGAACATGTAGGTAGGAATATCTCAACTGGGAACTCAAGGGAAAATTCTGCTAGGAAAATATCAACAAATCAACAAAAAACACTTTTTGTTTTAGTGCAAATGACATAGGAGTTCACTCTTCAGGCTTGAAAACCCAAATCTTCATTTTTCTAGCTCCAATTACACTCCAACATGCTCTAGAATTCTCCCTCCATGACTGCATCAACTTCCAACTCTGTTTCTTTCTCTCCCTTGTTTCCCATACAAAACTTGACTTTCTAAAACTTGTTGTTCCAACCCATACAAATTTCCTCTCTTTGGCTTGCCTTTCTTGATTCACACTCTTCCCCAAGATGATTGTACTCAACCCCCATGTTCCCAATAACTTTGGGAAGTGACCACTCACACCCACCCTCTTACATGTATTCAATGATTGGCTTTGGGAACACTCAATCAAAAATCATAAGGTTCACATACAAATAACAAATTTAGGAAAATGGGTTAAATTAATATACATGGGAATTTCCCTCTTGGACCCCTCTTGGCCATTATCCTAGAAAATCCCCTCTCTTGTGGATTAATTCATCCATCATCTCTTGTCTATGTCCCCTTAGCAACTGGCATCACATTTTATTAATAAAACAAGGAAATACAATTCACATATTACATTGTTTGGTCGTAGCCACATATTATATCTACATAAGCATTAGTTAAATTGGGGATTATAGTGGGGATGTTACATTCCCCCTCCCCTAAAATTGTGTGCCATCCTCGATGCACTCTATGTTGATATACATATATGAAAATTTACATCACAATACTTAGAAATAAAATTCTGCAATTTAAGAACTCCAACCATAATATCATGTTCTCTCAACTCATTGACCCAAGGAATACACCATCTATTTATTAGGGATAACCCAAGGGATGTACCATCTATTTATTAGGGATAACCCAAGGGATGAACCATTCTTTATCAAGGTCCCCAACGTAGTTGGCTAGGACTCTGAGATGTGGTTCCATAATTTTATCCGCTCAAAATGGAGTCTTGCATTTTGTCTCCTTCAAAAATGTCAAACATTTACGGGTATTCTGCCTGCATGTTTTCTTCATGTTCCCATGTAGCATCTTTAGGACCATAACAAGTCCATTGAACCTTTACCAGCCCTATGGATTTTTTCCTGAGCACTTTGAATTTCCGGTCCATGATGCACACTGGTTCCACTCGGAAATACCCTTCGTGCTCCACCTAGATCACATTCCAATCAATTATGTGGTTAGGATCAAACACACATTTATTTAAGAATGATACATGAAATGCATTATGCACTCTCATGGATGCAAGAAAAGCTAATATGTATGCAACCAACCCTATATTTTCTAGTATTTCAAAAGGCCCACAATATCTTATTGCCAAATTTAGGTAGCTTCCTAATCTTAGCAAACTTCTATTTTCCTTCACTTTCAAAAACACATGTTCTCCCACTTTAAAATATCTGAAAATTATGTTCTTGTTTGCATAACTTTTCTTCAAATCTTAGGCAACTTTTAAATTCTGTTTTATCTTTGCCATTTGATCTTCCATTTCTTTTAACAATTCTGGCCCAACAACTGCTCTATCTGTTGGATTATCCCAACTCACAGGTGTGTTACATTTTCTGCCATACAATGCTTCAAACAAACTCATTTTCAATGAGGCATGATACCCATTATTGTAGGTAAATTCAACTAAATGGATATAATGTTCCCACTTTGATGGTTGATCCATCACATACATTCTAAGCAAAGCATGTCATCAATTATCTTGTTAGTCCTTTATGTTTTCCCATCTGACTCTGGATGATATGATGTACTAAGATTTAAATTTGTTCCAAAGCCCTTGAACAAACCCTTCCAAAAATTAGAAGTAAACTCTGGATCTCTGTCTGAAACTTATTCTTCAGGTACCCCATGTAGCCTAGCAACTTCTCTCATATAAATTTCTGCAATATTTGTCGCCTTGTGTGTAGTCTTTACTAGAATAAAATGTGTTGGGTTAGTCAATTTATCCACCACCACCATGATGGAATCATGTTGCTTCATTGTTATGGGCAACTTAGTAATAAAATAAATTGTAACTACTTCCCACTTCCTTCCGGAATGGGAAATTGCTATAGAAAACATGTTGGGTGTCTTTGTTCTGTCTCTACCTTTTGGCATTCTATACATCGGACTATGTGATTAGCCACTTCTTTCTTCATTCCCGACCAAAAATATTGGCTTCTTACTTCTGCACTAGTCTTCTCATATCTCGGGTGCCCTACATATGGCACATTATGCATCTCCTTCAACACTGCATTTTTCAGTTCACTAAAATTCAACACATACACCTTACCCTTCTACATGAGAATTTCATCTTCTTTCAGCTCATAATAATTAAATTTTTGCTGAAAATTACCTTGTTGTAATGCTTCTTTTATTTTCACATAGTGTTGATCTGAATTTACTGCTGCAATAATTTTATCTTTCATATCTTTCCTGTACATGATGATGGTTGCAATATGAACTTCATGATCTCTCCTTATAAGTGTTGATTTTTCTATGATCAAGGTTAAGTATGAAGTTCATTCCTTTTTAGCATTTGACTTAACCATAACCATTAATGTTGCAGCAAACAAGATCACAAGAAGAAACACCATGCACAAGAACACAAGAAGTATCCCGGGAAACCCTTCTCAACAAGGGAAGAAAACCCAACCAAAATTCTTTGCTATAATATTCAAGAGAAATACCTTCACCACCAATAAAACCTAGCACACAAGAGGGTTCTCAAACCCCAAAAGACTAGCGCCAAAGAGAGGTGTGCACTTTTCCCAAGAAGGTGTACTTGCTGAAATTTCCAAACTCACATGAAAGATATGATTCCTCAATGGGGAATTTACCTTTACTGATACTAAACTGAACCTGCCAACATAAGTGTCTATTGGTACAATAGGGCCGACCTCTCTATCTCATAATTAATATTGACCAGATTAATTATCTTTTACTTTAATTAACAATTACATTAAGGTGGGGCCGACCTGTACCCTTTACATTACAATTAGGGTTACATGCAGTTCTGACTCTTGAACAATATAGAAAGGGATCTCATACACTCATCAGTGCTCATCCACTAGGGGCACATCCATATGGATGTCCATATCTCTGGCTCACTGCATTACACAAAAGAACCACTTCTAGTGCTGAACCACTAGGATCATGTTCACTTGTGCTCATCCATAGGCACATCCACTCAACAGATCTTCTTTCCCACTGCATTACACAGGAGAGTCATCTGGATTTTCTCATCAACTCTCTGCTCAAAGGATAATAATAAATCATCTTCATTTTTGTTCTCAAGACGATGCACCCAACACTTTGGGATTTCACACGTTCACCTTGTGCTCAGAAACAGGCACGTCCAACTCTACAGATCTCCTTTCTCACTATGTTACGCAAGATAATCATCTGGAGTTCTTCTCAACTCTCTGTAAGGAGGAGGCCATCTCTACATTCCAGCTCTATCTCAGATAGAAACCACACACCCCTCTCAGGGGCTTTCTCTCAGGTTTGTAAACTGGAGAATGTCTCACGCACCTGCAATCATCAACACTCCCTCTTAGTTAGGGAGGAATTTTCCACCAGGCCAAGTCTCTCACGAAAATACTCAAACTTAGTCTTGGAAAGTGGTTTGGTGAAGATATCTGTGATCTGTTCACGAGTAGGAAGATACTGCACATGTATTGTCTTCCTCTGCACCATGTATCTAATATAGTGATACTTTATCTCAATGTGTTTCGATCTGTCATGAAACACATGGTTCTCAAAGAGATTTACACACAACTCTTGTTATCATCATAGAATCTGTCTCATGATCAAGTAAATGTGTCAAAAGATTGTGGAGCCACATTGCTTCACACACTCGATGTTATATATTCTTCTTCTGTGGTATTCAAGGCCACAGAGTTTTGTTTCCCGTTGCATTAGGAACCTTCACGGTAAGACAACAACTAGATGTGCTCTTCCCTTCCACTGTATTCTTTACTCAATCTGTATAGGCATATCTCTATGAACTCAATTTCGCACTCGAAGGCATATCTTAGACCATATTAAACTGTTCCTTGTGTATATCTCAATAAATGCTTTATTGCTATCAAGTGAGTTTGTCTTGGCTGACTCATGAATTGTCTAAGCACATTCATTAAAAGACATGAATCAAGTCTAGTGTTAGCCAGATACATCAATGGTCCAATAAGATATGGATCACTCCCGTCTGAAGCATCATCATTCATTTTCTTCAAAACCATCACGGTGGTTTTGCATTCTATCATATTGAACTTCTTTAATATTCCCACTGTATATTTTCCTTGACTTAGGAAAATATCATTGGTCCTCTATCATACTTCTTGTCCCAAGAAGTAGTGCATCATACTCAGATCCTTCATCTCAAAAAATTAGAATCCAAGGCTTGCTTGTTTTCAACAACAAGGCTTTCTGAATAAGTCATAAAAAATCAGGCTCTCGTCACCAATACTGTAGTAATATAGGTTTTGGATCAACAATACTCTTTTTGAGACCCAAACTCATCAAGAATCCATTCATCTAACATAATTTCCAACTCATGGATGGTACAGATGGAAGTGTATCAGTCTTATTAGATCAAGTGTCTCATCATAGACAACTCCCTATGTTTGTGAGAGTCCTCTGGTTTTGTATTTCTTGACACTTTTGTTAGCTACATGCTTTCTCTTATAGATCTACTTGGAAGTTACCACATACTTCCCTTCCATTTTCTTAATAATATCTTATACATCATTCTTTAAGATACACCAGTATTATTCTGTTATGGCATCTACTTATTTCTCTTTTTGTTTCTTCAATGAAGTGGCTCATGACTGAAGGATAGCTTTGAAAAATATTTTTCTTTCTTAAGGTGTCCCTTGAGGGACTTCTATGTATCTCTGTCTTCTAGCAGAGTTTTTTTGACTCTAGGCATGCCATTTTATTCCCTTATTGCAATATCTCTGGATATATCAACTGGATTGGTTGGAATAATGTATGTCTCCCTCTTGACTGCTAAAGGGGGAGAAGGTATTGTCTCACTGTCAATCTCCATCTGATATTCTTTGGGTCTGTTGAATGGGTATCTCTTCTTTAAGGATAACACCTCTGCTTGTCTCGCACAATAATCAATCAAATATGGTTTGGAATCCCGTACCAGGGATAATGGTCCAAGTCTTTGAGGGCTCCCATACTAGGGATAATATCCTTCATTTATTAAAAAATGCACTCATCTATAAAATTAGAGATCAAATGATTTACCTGGTTTGTAGTCATGTTTTAGCTTAGAGGAAGTACTTCTCCTCTTTCTTATCTTCATTCTTTTGAGGTGGATCTGGATCAATGTCAGCAGTAGAAGCATATTTTCTTCCCTTCTTCCTGGTTGGGCAGTTTCTTGCATAGTGTCCATATTTTTCACATCTGAAGCACTGAATTTCTGAAACATCTCTTCTTTGATTATAACCTGGGTTTGATGAAGACTTTTCATGTTTGAATGTTTGTCTGAAGTTTCTTTTGAATTTTCCTCCTTTCTTTGTATGAAGTGCAAGAGCGTGATTTTCTTCTGAGGAGTCTTCCACTCCTCTATTTCTAAGTCTAAGTTCTTCTTGAGTACAATCTGTCCATAGACGATCAAAGGTTGGTATACTTTCTCTTCCATTGATACTCTGAAGAAAAGGATCCCACTATTTTGGAAGGTTGTTGAGAGTATTTAAGACAAGTTCTCTATCATACATGATTTCTCCAATGGTTTCTAGTTGTTCTTTAATCTTTGATATCTTCATAAAGAAGATAGCAACTGTGTCACCTTTTGTCATCTTGGTACTTTGAGGTTGACTCTTAAAGGTAAGAGCTCTGAGGGTGTTGTCACTTTCAAACATTTCTTTTAATGATTAATACATATCATAAGTTGTCTTCAGGTTGGAAATACAAGGCAAGAGATGATCTCTTATTGAGTAGATGATTAATTTTGTTTCTTTGACATCTTGTTCCTTTCTTATCTTCTTCTCTACATCTGTAGCTGTGTCTAGTAAGGTTTTAGTTACCACATCCAAAAGATCATCTTCTTCAAGGGTAACTTGAAGCCTTGATTTCTAGGAGCTTGTTGGAAGCCCTACATGTTTTTTCCCTTTTTGAATGACAAATGACACCTCCTGTAGATGCCTTCACCTCATCCTATAAATATTACTATTTAAGGGTGATTATTGGGTTAAGAAAAAGGCGTTTGATTATTCTTGTTTTATTTTTATCTTGCGTTTTCATGCCTGATTCAGGACTGAAAGCATGAATCAAGCATGTAAACTTAATTTCACATTATATCCCTATTCAAAAACATGTTTTAAAGGTCCATTGTGCTTACATCTATTGTATATTTCATACTTAAATGGTTTTCCTTTTTGAGTTTATCAAATGTTGATATAGTACCCATATTGATTTGCATTTGGATTGTAAGCTTATTCGTTTGAATCCTTTGTAAATCAACTTCAATGCCAAATATCGATTCACATATGGTTTGTAAAAAGCATACCCATTCCAACCCGTTGCAAATCGACTATATCCATTACATGATGTGGGGATTAAATGCACCGAAATCATATCCTGTACTTTGTTTTGGCTGGCAGGATGAATTGACAGGCCTCTTATTTTGAGTTAAGGGTTTGTGTAGTGTGTTGTACTCATAGCTTTCAACAACAGGAGTGTTCAAACTCTACAACCGAGACCTTCATATGTATGTTGTGATCGTACATGTGCTTTGCCTATTTTTTTTTCATGGTATTCACTCAGACTTATCCCTCTTACCACTACCATCTAAACCTACAGTTGTTTTGAGTCACTCTTATTACAGTCTGGTCAAACCCGTAATTGCATGCCAGAGACACGTTTTTGTAGGAACATTTCCAAGAAAACGAGTACGAATTAGTTGAAACCCTTTAAAACCCATTTCGGAAATGGGCCCTTTTACCTTCAACACTAGAAATTTCCCTAGAAACTGGATCGTTTCAGAGATATGCCTCGACCTTTGGAGGGAAATTTCTCAGAAATTCCATTGCAGTTGAGGTAAGCGTTTTTATTTTATTTTATTTTGCTACAACGATTCTTACAGAAACCCATATGTTGGATAAAGCCTCTTATATAGAAACATTTTGATTTGTCAAATGACAAGCTAGACACTTTGAAGAAAAACCCTCGTGATGAGGCAATACCCAATCAGTTTTTACTTGGGAAACAAGATGTTGGTTCTGAGTTTATAGAAACCCCTATGCATGAATTTCTTGTTGAACCTAACCCTACTGTAAAATCAGATAGTAAATACTCTCACAACCCAAAATGAATTTCTCATATAAGAAAACTGTGACCTCAAGGTGAATGAACAGAGACAAGTGAAGCGTCTAAAAAAGACAGGCAATATTGTTATAAAAAAATGTTGACAGTGTAAAGACTTTAATAAATTTTGAGATATCGTGATCCAATTTTTGTTATTAGTTAAATGGTAAGATTGATTTTTGTTACAGTCATGCTTTATTTGTTGATTTTCTAATAAATCTGTATCAATTTGGATTTATGTTACCAATAATAAGACTGGCTACAGAATCAAGAGATTCTGTAGTCAAGTCAATTTCTCATATAAAATTTAGGAATTGTTAGTTAATAAAATATTTGACTTGCTCATTTCATTTTTTCAGGATAGGATGTATCTGATGCTGATCTTATGGGATGGAGCATGCTGGACTTAGTTGATTTTCTATCTCCTTTTTTCTTATTTTGTAAATAGGAGAAAACATTCATAAATTTTGAAGATATAGTTTGATAATGAGTGGCTTTAGGCCCTCTATATTTGTAACTTTTAGATCTTTTTTGATATCTGATCCTATCTTAGAAGATAGGAAATTTAGCTTTCATAAACTCTTTAAATACTCCCTATTTTGTAATGGAAATGATCTTGGATGAGGGCAGAAGATGGACGAGTGATTCCAAGACTTAATGAAACAACGTATATGCATTTTGGCTTTATCCTTTTGTTAATGATGTTTTCGTTTATGTTTTGTTAATCCTAATACATTAATGTGTCTAATAGCTTTAGATTTAATGATCTATTATGTTTGGGATATTTATATTATAAATATCATCTATAATTTGCTGCTCTAGATATAAATACTGTGATCATATCTCCAATTATAATGATAGGATTTATCTTTGAATTTTAATTGAATGATGAAATGCATAAGTTACTTTCAGATTTATCTTGTTGTAATTATGTACAATTATAAGATCATAGGTTTATATTTGTGTTTCCTCCTCTGTCATTAAACCTAAGATGCCAATATATGTTTTGAATTTATTTAGAACAGTCATAAAGTTCATTGCAGATTTCTTTCTTGGACGTGGCAGTTAGATGTTCTTCACTCATACAGACGCTTCAATACACCTCACTAACTAACAAACATGTTAGTTCCTTTGTATTTCTCAATTCTGTCATTTACATATTAATGAAACTAGAATGCATGGCTCAGCTTTCGACTACCCGCACGTCTGCGTTTCATAGTTTAATCAATTCAAGGTTATTTAGATTTACAAAGGAAAACATAAAGGATTTAAATGTGCTTTCTTTATCTACTTCTTAACAGAAATAATTTTCACATTTGATTTCGTAAGTTTCGATTAAAACTTGCAATTTGTAAATGATGTACATAAGTGATATTAGTATATTTTCTTCTTAAAATACCTACATTAGTTATATAAGAGAATATACATATATATAATATATAGTTGTTAACATTAGTTTAGTTATTACTTTCTTTTTCATTTTCTTTTTTTTTGGCTAACAGAGCCATTAAACCCGTTAGAACGAGTTACCCCAAACGAGTTGGGTTATTTAGACAACCTCGGACCAGACTCGTTCTTCCAGTTGACAGATGGTCAATTTCGTCCGTCAACAGAGCTGAAGTTGCTTGCTCCATCAATCCTATATTCTACTAAGGATCTGTTCTTCATTTGTTTGTTTTCTTCAAACTCTCGCCAACTGGATTTGAAAACCTAATGATTAGGTTGAATTAGTAACCTTGGATTTTGTTGGGCTTATGAATGCCAACAATCAACTTTGATAGTGTCATATAAATTCTTGTTGAATTAAGAAAAATGTTTCTTCAAAAAGTTCCAGAAATCTATGATCAAGATTCTGCAGAAATAATTTCTGCACCCTAGAAACCCTAGGGCCAAAAACTCAAAATCCTCAGAATTTGATTTTGAAGGTCTCTGGAGATGCACTAAGGAAGGTCGTACAACTTGGTCCAATTTTTAGCTCCAACGTCCACTTATAAAGAGGTTAAAGGGTTGATCATGTGAGGGTCATACAGATTTTTGCAGAAACCCTAGAGGTCATACAGAACTGCAGAAGGAGGACGATTTAGCCTTTTGAAAGATTGTGCAAGGGTTCTTCAAGACCTATGCTCTGATACCATGTTGATTTTTCTATGAGAAAGGTTAAGTATTAAGTTCATTCCATTTTAGAATTTGACTTAACCATAACCATTAATGTTGTAGCAACCAAGATCACAAGAAGAAATACCATGCACAAGAACACAAGAAGTATCTTGGGAAACCCTTCTCAACAAGGGAAGAAAACCCAACCAAAATCCTTTTTTATATTATTCAAGAGAAATACCTTCACCACTAATAAAATGTAGCACACAAGAGGGTGCTAAAACCCTAGAATACTAGCGCCCAAGAGAGGTGCACACTTTTCCCAAGAAGGTATACTTGCTGGAATTTCCAAACTCACATGAAAGATATGATTATTCAATGGGGAATTTACCTTTACTTATACTAAACTGAACCTGTCAACATAAGTGTCTATTGGCACAACAAGGTTGACCTCTCTATCTCATAATTAATATTGACCAGATTAATTATCTTTTACTTTAATTAACAATTACATTAAGGTGGGGCCAACCTGTACCCTTTACATTACAATTAGGGTTACATACTGGTCTGACTCTTGAACAATATAGCAAGGGATCTCATACACCCACTAGTTCTCATCCACTAGGGGCACATCCATATGTATGTCCATATCTATGGCTCATTGCATTACACAGAAGAACCACTTCTAGTGCTCAATCACTAGGATCATGTTCACCTGTGCTCATCCACATGCACATCCACTCAACAGATCTTCTTTCCCACTGCATTACACAGGAGAGTCATATGGAGTTTCTCATCAACTCTTTGCTCAGAGGAGGCTAATACATCATCTTCATTTCTCTTCTCATGACGATGCACCGAACACTTTGGGATTTCACACGTTCACCTTGTGCTCAGCCACAGGTAGGTCCAATTCTGTAGATCTCCTTTCTACCTGCAATACATAGTAGAATCATCTGGAGTTCTTCTCAACTCTCTGTAAGGAGGAGGCCATCTCTACGTTCCATCTCTATCTCAGATAGGAACCACATACCCCTGTTAGGGGATTTCTCTTTATATGCCTCATGTAGCTGCAATCATCAACACTAAGTGCATCAACCACTTGATTTTCCTTTCCCTTTATATGCTTAATTTCGAAATCATATTCACTCAGAAATTCCAACCATCTAGTTTGTCTGGAATTTAGTGTTGGTTGTACAAACAAATGCTTCAAACCACAATGGTCTATCCTTAGTTCGAATTTCTTACCCATAAAGTAATGTCTCCACATTTTCAATGCATGTACAATCACTGCTAACTCCAAGTCATGTGTAGCATAATTCCTATGATGCTCTTTTAATTTTCTAGACTCATAGCATACCACATGGTCCCTTTGAATGAGAACTCCACTGATTCCTTCCTTGCAGGCATCTATCCACACAAAAAAATCTTTGTTTGGATCTGCAATCTTTAGGATTGGTGCACTTGTCAATATTCCCTTCAACTATTGAAAAATGTCTTCACATTTGGAAGTCCATTCAAATTTCACTCCCTTCTTTTGAAAATAAGTGATTGGACTTTCCATGTTTGAAAAATTTCACTCCCAACTCATAGGTGTGTTACATTTTCTGCCACACAATTCTTCAAACAAACTCATTTTCAATGAGGCCTGATACCCATTATTGTAGGATAATTCAACTAAATGGATATAATATTCCCACTATGATGGGTGATCCATCACATACATTCTAAGCATGTCCTCAATTATCCTATTAGTCCTTTATGTTTTCCCGTCTAACTCTAGATGATATGTTGTACTAAGATTTAAATTTTTTCCAAAGCCATTGAACAAACCCTTCCAAAAATTAGAAGTAAAATTTAGATCTTTATTTGAAACTATTTCTTTAGGTACCCCATGTAGCCTAGAAACTTATCTCATATAAATTTCTGCAATAGTTTTTGCCTTGAGTGTAGTCTTTACTAGAATAAAATGTGTTGGTTTAGTCAATTTATCCACCACCACCATGATGGAATCATGTCGCTTCACTGTTCTAGGCAACTTAGTAATAAAATCAATCGTAACTACTTCCCACTTCCATTTCAGAATGGGCAATGGTTGTAGTAAACCTGTTGGGTGTCTATGTTCTATCTTTACCTTTTGCCATTCTAGACATCAGGCTATGTAATTAGCCAATTCTTTCTTCATTCATTGAAACAAATACTGGCTTCTTACTGCTACAATCGTATTCTAATATCATGGGTGCCCTGCATATAGCACATTATGAATCTCCTTAAAAATTTCATCTTCCAATTCACTAGAATTCGACGCATACGCCATACCCTTGTACATGTGAAATTCCAACCATCTATTTTGTCTGGAATTTAGTGTTGGTTGTCCAAACAAATTCTTCAAACCACAATGGTTTTTCCTTAGTTCAAATTTCTTACCCATAAGGTAATTCCTACATATATTCAATGCATGTACAATCGATGCTAACTCCAAGTCATGTGTAGCATAATTCCTCTCATGCTCTTTTAATTTTCTGGACTCATAGCATACCACATGGTCCCTTTGACTGAGAACTCCACCGAGTCCTTCCTTGCATGCATAGGTGCACACAACAAAATCTTTGTTTGGATATGCAATCTTCAAGATTGGTGCACTTGTCAATATTCCCTTCAACTGTTGAAAACTCTCTTTACACTTGGAATTCCATTCAAATTCCACTCCCTTCTTTTGCAAAGAAATGATTGGACTTTCCATCTTTGAAAAACCTTTTATGAATATTTGGTAGTAAATGACAAGACCCATGAATGATCTAACCTCTATAACATTATTTGGCGCTGGACATCCTCTAATGGCGTTTATCTTCTCAAGATCAACTTCTATCCATGTTGTTGATATCATATTCCCCAAGTAGTGAATATTCTTTTGATAAAATATGCACTTACTTAGCTTAGCATACAATTTATTCTCTCTTAAAACTTGCGATACCATTCTTAAATGTTGTTCATGTCCCTCTTCTGATTTAGAGTAGACGAGGATATCATCTAGGAACACAATTACAAACTTGTCCAGGTACTCCATGAACACTCCATTCATCAAACACATAGAAACTACTGGGGAATTTGATATCCCAAATGGCACTAATGTGAATTCATAATGCCCATATCGTGTTCTGAATGTTGTCTTGCTGATGTCTTCTTCTTTTATCCTCACTTGATGATAGTTTGAAATTAAGTCAATCTTCGAAAAGATTCTTGCACCTTTCAACTGATCAAATAAATCATCAATTATGGGAAAATGATACTTATTCTTTATGGTAACCTTATTAAGCTTCCTGAAATGAATACAAAACCTTAAGGTTCAATCCTTATTCTTCACAAAAAGAATCGGGGCTCCCCAAGGTGACACACTTTGGCATATATATTCCTTCTTCAAAAGTTATTCAAGATGCATCTGTAATTCTTTTAGTTTGGGTGTGCCCATTCTGCAAGGTGTCTTAGACACTGGGGAAACTCCTGGCACCAAACCAATAGAGAAATCAATGTATCTCTTTGGTGGAAATCCTGGAATTTCTCTAAAAACATATTCAAAATCCCTCAAGACCAGATGGTCTTCAATGCTTGCCACTTTTTCTTTGGCTTCCTCCTCCATTTGAGATGCAAACACCTGACATCCCTTCCCGAAGCTCTTCTTCAAATACATAGCTGTAATCTCTCTAACAACTACAATTCTTGGAATGCCTCGAATCTTGCCTTGATTCCCTTCCTCATCAAGACATGCGATTGTCTTGTTGTAAAAATCTAGGACAACATGATGCTTTTACAACCAATCCATGCCAATTAGACAGTCATATGAACCCAATGGTATGATGTTTACATA
Organism: Picea engelmannii; assembly: GCA_009831015.1. Taxonomy (NCBI): domain Eukaryota; kingdom Viridiplantae; phylum Streptophyta; class Pinopsida; order Pinales; family Pinaceae; genus Picea; species Picea engelmannii. The sequence continues at coordinate 446,620 of ML781827.1, forward strand.
TACATTTGTGCTAAGTCCAATCATGTCTATCGAGAAATCTTTAAAAAACTCATTGATTTTCCTCTTAAGCCCCCATGGCTAACTGAACCAATGAATATTTCTTATGCTTACTTCTTTGCAAGTGAAGTCTTTCAAAAATGTTAGTATTTATGTAACTATGGCTAGCTCTAAAATCAATCAAAACTACTATGGCTTGGTTGTCAATCTGTTGACAGGCGAAATTGACCGCTTGTCAACTGGAGGAGTGAATCCGGTCTGGGGTTGTCTAATTAACCCAATCAGTTTGGATTAATCCACTCCGATGGGTTTAGCGGCTCCATTGGCCGATCCAAGTCCTACAAAAAGCGAAAAAACAAAACTAAAGGAAATGCAATAACTTAATAAATAACAATCACTGAAAACTATATATAGATTTAATATATATTTACAGTTTAACTAACTAATACTTATGAAATAACTCTACTTGTCATATGTACAATATATACAAATAATTCTAATTATAAGATATATATAATATATACATAATACAAATTTTAATCTAAATCCGTGAAAATCAAATGTAAATTGATTTTTTAAACAATAGTAAAACTATTATCTAATTTTTATGATTTGTTTTCTTATAAAGGAAATCAAATATCAAACTGTCTAATTGAAAACAAGAATAACAGATAGTAGAAGATGTTTTAACTACAAAAAACTTCTGTATTTAAACTAATGAAATCAAACTAATAAACTGACCTGTTATCACATCCCATATTTGTTCAGTGTGTAGCATCCAATCTCCCTGTCTGATGAGGTAAACCCGCAACAGATCCTGCAATTGATTCTCATAAACGTGAAGCAATAATGATTGAATTCGAATGATAGAACATATAAGATATATAATCACAACAATCTTGTCATTTCACAAGTAGCCACATTAAGATAAATCCTACTGTGAGGGCTTGTGTGTAAATGTTCAATAAAGAATAAATATAAATCTCTAAATTCAATGTTTGAACAAAATGATTGCTGTATGTTAAATCTAGAACGTAAAACATGGATAATATATAAATTATATCATACCAATCTGTAGTAAACCACGACAGCTAAAGCAATCATAATTTAATTACAAATAAAAATAATCATGACTTGAATAAAAACACGATATGGAGAAGCTAAAGCTATGACAAATATCATATTCCATTCAAGTTTGTAAATGAGAAATCCATAGTTTTTTCTCCAGGCAGAGATGGTTTCATGTTTACAAAATAACATGCTTATATAGGTTCCAGGAACATAATGTTTCCTGTTGATAACATCAAATATGTTCAAAAATGTGGGGGATGCAACCTCTCAGATTTTACTTGATATCAAAAAACTAACAGCCTAATCTATTTACTAAAAACATAAAGATGGTATGGCTAGGAGATCCCAACAGTGATTCATATCTCTTTGAAAATCATGAGTTCCTGAAAACAAATAAAAATAAGAAGATTTTAGATGTATTTTCAATTATCAAAACAAGCAATTCAATTTTTTTCTAACTGGCTACAGAATCTCACGATTCTGTAGCTAGTTATAATTATAACCACAATCATATTTTATTCAATCAAACAAAAAAAACTAAAAAATAATCTATGCAAACAAATCGTGTATCCTAAATTGAGAAATATAGAATCATACTAAACTTTAAAAAAGATCATACCTCAAATTAAGGGATTCAAACAAATCAAGCAATCTTGGAGTTTACTATTTCTGTCGTTGCTTCCACATTATTAAAAATGACAGATCATGTAGTTTTTTGGCGTTTGTCTTTGGCTTGAGCTATGGATTGGAGTCTACTATTATCATTTTTTAACGAATCCACTTGGTCTTCCAAATATTTAAGCCAAGACTGTAGTAAAGGCACATCCGTATAATACCGATCGATCCAAGATCGACACTCATTACAATGTGGCTGTAGGGACTGTGCATTGGCACTAATAGCATTAACATTTGGAGAATCATCCATTTGACATGTAGGTTTGTCATGGAGTTGGATGCCAGGAAAATCAGGATTGTCCTTTAGACACGTTAGCAGGTTGGTAACATAATCGTAGGGTCTATCAGGACAAAGTCCATATGAAAATGGATACTCTTCGGCCAAGAACCTTTCAATTTCTGAATCCGAGTCTTCACTTATCTCAATTGTGTTTTTTGTGTCTGCACAAGGTTTGGGTTTGTTTCGAGCACATCGTGAAACCCAATGAGCGACCCTTTTATTCTTATAATTAACATCGACGCTGCCCTTAAGCGTTTTCCCTGTGGGTTTTTTAACAGTCTTAGTACAACTCTTAGGATACAAATCCAGTTGAGTGTCAGGTTGAGTAGCATCAGGGTAGGTAGAGGGTTCCAAATTAGAGACAGGGTCACAGGGAAGGAGCGGTGGAAGAGAGATGGTAGGGTTCACAAGGGTCTTTGTGATAACAGGCTTGTTAACCTGTCCCAAGTCACTATTACCAAAGCCATTTCGTAACACAAAAGCATCCCAACAATTATTGTTTAATTGCGACCGATGCACAATGACAATCTTAATTAAACCATGATGGAACAAACTAGAATCAGACTTCTGCCTTCTAAACCGCTTTCCCATCTTGTACAGACTTCTAAGGAGAAAGTAGGGAATGCTCAACGGGAAGTCAATGAAACTCATAAGAAATCGCAGGTGATACAAGAAAACCAACCCAAATCTCCCTTCACACATAATGAACCATTTCACAATAGCTAACAAATCATGCCATCTAGGTTTTAAAGATGAGACAGACATACCTCGGTCGCAACTGGTAATTTTCCTTGAGGTGAACAACAATGACCAGGGGACCTCTTCAACTTTTGCATTCTTGAACCATCTTTGCCCGACAGCTGGTAAACCCGTAGCTTGGCTTAAAAATTCCTCAGTCACCTCCATCTGCATGTCACCTCCTATCTTTTCTCTAGAACCGTCGAAGGTCAATGCGAACTCTTGAGCAACTCTCAGATTGAAACCCCTAAAATTTTCAATAAACAAACGCCAACGATTCCTTTCTAAGTCGTCTCTGGAATTTTCATACGATAACAAGGTTTGGATGCCATTGGGCTCAATCCTCACCACTGGAGCCATGGAGAACATAAGGGAATCAACACCGAAATTGAAGGTAGGGTTTGATAGAGAAACACAGAGCCATAGTCCCGAGTTTCCACAAAACAATGCAATGACAGTTCAAAATGGTAGGCAGAGGCATTAATCACTATGCGTGGGAATGCGATCGTGAAGCCCGAGGCCATACAGAGCGGTAATATCACGCTGTACTTCATATGAAAACTTGGCTTATGAGTACCTATAGGGATGTAAACACTTGAAAACCATAGAATGCACGTTTATGACTTGATTACAAAGTAAATGTATCAATTAAACAATGGATAATTAATAGTTTTATGAATCAGAAATCCCATTAATATTAATCAATTATTAACGAGTGGAGGTCTTTCACTTATGTAACCAAGGCATGTTTAGGACCAAGGGGTTATAAACAAGGAAAACAATCATGTTTATAGCAAAATACAACAATTCAATAATAGACCATATGAATAGTTTTCCTTTAATAAAAAATCAAAACAAAATCTCAATTCCAGCTGCGAGTTTTCATGTTTACAGTCATGAAAACAAAAATCGAAAGGAAGATGTGTAAAAAGCGACAAGTGATAAATGTTGTTGCTCATGACGAGTAATGAAATTTAGAGACCCTGTGTAGGCAGCTTATAAACAATAGAATTACATTATTGCTGCCAACAATGGTGACACGCTGGGAGAAGCAGTTATCTCTGCCAAATGAACGAGTCCAGATTAGGATAATCAGAGAAAACTTCAAATCGAAAACAACCAAAACAAATGTCGGAACATCATTATCAATTATAAATCATTGTAGTTTCAGATTACTATTATTTTAAAGAGACGAAAACTGACAACAATCTTAACATAAGAGAGTCATGATATTAAAGTTAAAATCTTCAATACTGTTGACAGGGTCACTGCTGCCAGTAGGCATCCATAGCCTCGACAAGGATGTCATTTAACCCACTCTGATATCTGTATCCTTCCAAGAAGTTCCAGATCAGAACAAAAGACATTTAAGGTAAAAAAAAATCCATATCTGAGAATTTTCATATACCTGACATTGCTTCGCTGCCAGCGGGCCTGTTCAGTACCCTGATGAAGTTATATTGGCGTCATGCACGCATTTACCCGCTGCCAACATACCTGTTTAGTATCCCGATGAGTTTACAAGCACTTCCCACAGCTCTCTGCAGATTTATTTAGTTTTAAAGATTTTTAATAGAGCGGGGTGACACTGAAAATCCTAGTTTTTGGACATATCTTAGTAAATTACAGACCTTGAAGAAATTTCTTAGCTGTCCTTCATTAAGATCTAGAAATAGTTTGTTAATAAAACCGACTTTCAAGAGCAGGGAGACATCTCTGAGTTGTTCTCTTAAGGAACAGGGACAACGTAAGAATAATTTTTATGGATGATCGTGAGTAACTTCAGTTACAGATTGAAATCAAGAAATGCTTTTCAAACAACAAGTTATCTTTAACATGGATGCAAACTCAGAAAAAAATCACAATTGATGCTTAAACAACCTTCAATAGTCATTTTAGAGGGGAAATTTTTCTGTTCTCTTTGTCTAAACTAGCCCATGATGCAGGCATGTGTGTTTTAAAAAGAAAGACTGATAAGCACAAAAGAAAAAATCAAAACAACCAGCAAAGAAAAACCAACAACAAACAAAACAAAAAATATTTACACAGTGTACATGGGAATGTCATTAGGCGAAGTACCTTTTTAGAGCTTGGCCATTCATCAGAAAGGTGTCTGTCTATCCCTCTAAATTTTGTAATCGGAAGGAACTAGGACCCAACTTCTTAGCAATTAAAAATGGTCCCAGCCACAAGTTCTGAAACTTTGTATGCTCTCCTTTTCCCTCATGAGGTTTGTCCCATTTTAGGACAAGGTCACCTACCTCAAAATTTTTGTTAGAGGCAAAATTGGAATCAAACCAGTTTTTAACAATGAGTTGATGTTGATCCAATTTCCGTTTTGCTTGATCCCTCACTTCTTCTAATTTTAACAAAGCGTTAATTCGACTCTCCAAAGGGGGACAGTCCTCTTCCTGTACTTTCTGCGATAACTGCAGAGATGGAAGGAGGACATGTGGTGGAAGAATCGCCTCTCTGCCATAAATGAGAAAGAAAGGTGAGTTACCCACAACAGTTTTAGGAGTTACTCTATCAACCCAGATTGCGTTTAACAGTGCATTATGCCAATTTTTATGGTTTTCAGAGACCGTTCTCTTGATAATCTTGATCAGATTTTTATTAGTTGATTCTGCCAAACCGTTGCCTTGGGGGTAATATATGGCATAGTACTTTAATTTAATTCCTTTTTCTATAGCGAAATCACTCATCTCAAGAGACGAAAAATAAGAGGCATTATCAAATACTAGGCATTTAGGAATACTGAAACGAGTAATAATATTTGAATTCAAGAAAGATATTACCTGGCCGGTATTTACAGCTTTTAACGGGGCAACCTCAGACCACCCGGTGAAGCAATTTGTGGTTGTTATGATATACTTATGCTGCTGTGAGGATGGTGGATTGATTGGGCCTATAATATCTAGACCCCACTGCTGAAAAGGGGAGTATACTGAAACTGGTTGCAGAGGGAAAGTTGGTTTTTGTATCCATCCGGATGCTTTTTGACAAATTACACACTTGCAAAAAAAAGCATGAGCGTATTTAAAAAGGGTAGGCGACTAATAAACTGCTCTTAATACTTTATGGGCAGTGGTATCTCCACCAAAATTTCCGCCAGCTTCTCCTGCATGCAATTCCAATAAGACTTTTTCTGCTTCATCTTTCTCAAGACAGCGCATTAGTACTCCATCAAAATTTTGACGAAACAAGATACCATTAATCAGTTGAAAATAAGTAGATTTTAATCTTAGTGCTCTCCTTTTTGTGGGATCCAGGTGACGGGGAGCTGATCCGTGTATAAGAAATTTTTTTATATCATCATACCAGGGACTAACATATTTTTATGCACAACAGATTTGATTTTGATAGTGTTGTCCTGGATTTAACATATCATTTTACTCTTCCTGTCCTACAACTGAATCAACGACCAATTTGCATAACCCTTGACCTCTTACAATTTGTGCTGGGGTGATTTCTATGTCATACTCTTGCAAGGATGTGACCCAGTTTGCCCTTTTTTCGCCTAGTTCTTTCTGTACTAACAAATTTCTGACAGCCGGGTAAGGGACAATGATTTTCGTCCTTGATTTCAACAGATAAGATCGGAAGTGATTTACTACTTTGAAAATAGCATAGGCTTGCTGATCTACTGCTGGGTAATTAAGTTCCGCCCCCTTGAAGGTTGAGCTCATAAAGGCAACTGGGACTTTGTTGTTTTCAACGTTCTTTTGATTTAGGACGACAACGTATGAACGATCAGAAGCAAACGTGTAGAGGGTGAAGTCTTGCGAAAAGTCGGGGCTCATTAGAGAGGGAGCGTCTATTATGAACTTTTTTATTGAATCGAAAGCTTGGCTTTCTAAAGGTCCCGAATGGTACTGTACATCCTTTTTTATTAGGTTTTGTAATGGTCTCACCATTTTTGAAAAGATGGGGACGAATCTCCTAACAAAGTTTATCTGACCTAAGAAAGATTGCATGGACTTTTTTGAGGAGGGAGCGGACAGTTTTGAAATGACTTGAGTTCTTTCAGGGTCGATAATCATCCCTTCGCTTGATACAATGAATCCTAGGAGTTTACCTTGTTTTATTGTGAAGATAGATTTTTTAGGATTCAAAGAAATGTCGTACTTATGACATCGCTGTAGAACAGATCTTAAATGAGCTAGATGATATTCTTTATTTTTCGAGAAGACAATGACGTCATCCAGGTAAACTACGAGAGATTGATTGATTAAGCCTCAGAAAGCGATGTCCATCGCTCTCTGGAAAGTGGCACCGACGTTTATGAGTCCAAAGGGCATCTTTCTATAAGCGTAGGTGCCCCATGGAGTGCGGAAGGTGGTTTTGAGTTGGTCTGGAGGGGACATCAGGACTTGGTTATACCCTGAGAAACCATCCAACAAGGATAATCTTTCAGAACCAGATACCTATTGAAGGATATGTTCCATGGGAGGGACAGGGTAGTTGTCTTTATCATATGCTTGATTAAGATTTCAGAAATCAACACATAGTTGGATTTCACCACTCTTCTTTCAGACAGGGACAAGATTAGAGACCCATTATGTGTGCCTAACTGGGAATATTATCTTAGCATTCAGGAGTTTGTTTAATTCCTTCTTAACAGTTGGTTTGAGTTTTGGGTGCATTTTCCTTAACTTTTGTTGAAAAGGTTGGGTTTGGGGTTTCATAGGGATAACATGTTGTATGATATTAGGATCAAAGATTTTCAGGTCGTCGTACGTCCAAGCAAAAACATCTTTGAATTCCTTAAACAACTTAATAAACGCTACTTTTTCTTTCTCAGAACACCCTACCCCTAAATTAATGCACTGTGGGTTGTCTTTAGTTTCCAAATTTACCTTTTCATATGTTAAAGAGGAACTATTCGTTTTACAGTTCATTGATTTTCTGAACTTGTCATGAAGATCATAAAATTTTTCTAATCTAACTACAGATTTTGGGATAAAGTTTACCATGTCTGATGAAGATTTTGGAGATCTTGGATCTGGTATTACCGTAAAGTCACGAAGATTTTCATCATGAGTACCTTCGTCGATCACTGCGCCTTGGAAAGTTTCTTCCATATGCAAAAAACTTATAATCTGTTGATCGTCATCGAAGACTCTCCAATTCATGATGTTGTCTGGGACGGACGGTCTGAACAACAGTTCGACGGAGAATGAATTCGGAGATAAGCCTTCTATAGGAAATTTTTTTGAAGCGACTTTAGCTAACAAATCAGCTTCCGAATTATTCAATCTAGGAATATAATTTATGTTAAATGCGGAAAACTTATTCATCAAATTCCATACCTTAGTTTGATAGCTTTTAAGGTGCGAAGATAAACAGTGCATAACATTTTTTACCTGTCTAACTACGATTTTCGAATCACCAAAGACAATCAATTTTTGAATGTTCAGATCTAACACTTTTTTTGAGGCCTTGCAGGAGTGCCTCATATTCAGCTGTGTTGTTTGTACATTCGAATTCTAACCTGCAAGAAATGAGAGTCTTGTTACCTATTGGATCGATGAGCATGCAACCTGCACCTGCTCCTTCCTTGGATTTTGACCCATCAAAGTAAAGAGACCATATTTGATTGTTGTCGGTTGCATGTGACCACTGGGTAGAAGTTGTTGGCTGCGTATATGTCAAAATTTCAGACTGTTGTTCCGGGTTAGTGATGGTGGAAGTTTCGGCCATGAAATTACTAAAAAGAGTATCCATCCCCTGTATTTCGAGCGAATCAGCAAAAGGAGTGAATGGTTCATTGGGATCATTTAAATCAGTGACCGTGAACTTCAGATAGCGTTCACGATTTACCTTGATTTTGTTGGGCTTTCCATTCTCGGGCAGCCACAAGTGAGACCAGTCCGTCGCAAAGTAGCCGTGTAATTGTTCTGACCAATATCTTCTTAAAAATAGACCATAAACTTCTGGGATATCTACAACAATAATATCAATCACTTGATAAACTTTAGGATTAGACGACAATCTTATAAGCACATTTCTTAATTCACCTATCACTTTAACACTAGTTCGATCAATCTAGATAATTTTCAAGCTGGATGGTTGAACTTCGGCATTAATCTTTTGACAAACAGACCAAGGCATTATGTTAGATGATGCACCTGAATCTACCATGCAGTTGTGTACGTTCCTATTGAAAATTTCAAAAGTTAACAAAAATGGAGGGACATTTCTGCGAGTATTAATAGTGGAAGCTTGTTTCTTTTTACTCGCGGCCTCTAAAAATGGTTTATCTACATTTGTTACATTATTTACAGGAAGGTATCTTTTATGGTGAGTCTCAGATGTGGTTTTGGCGGAGGCCTTCTGGGGAACTTTGGGGTTGTTTTGAACACCTTTGTTACTGCTTGGATTGCCATTTTTGCTGTTCTCTGCAATATTTTGTAGCATTTTTTGCAAAAGAAAAGGGAATTTTAATAATTCATAAACAAAAATATTAGCCTAAGCTTATTTAGATCTTCAACCAGATCATAATCTAAACTTGAGTTTACTGAATTCTGTTTAGTCTCAATCGATTTAGACTGTTTTGGAGGCAAAGTCATAGTGATTTTAGAAGAAGGCTTGTTTGCTGTCTTGCTCCTAGTATTGTAAGGATGCACTGTTTCAAAATTAGCTTGAAAATTTTTATCCGAAAAATGTCCAAAAATGTTCGGAGAGGATTCATCTTCTTCTACTGTCTCTTGTTCAGCTACTTCTTCAGGGATCTCGGGAGGCATCAAGTTATCATGTGCTTCTAGAATCGTTTGAATAGAAAATTGCAGGCTTTCTAGATTTAATCCTTCAGTATTTGAATTAGGTCGGTTGGTGGGAAAAGGCTTCCTAAAGGGGGGTTTGTAAGGCCCTTTGCTCAAGGAAGCTTCTTCAGTCATCCTTTTCAAATCTATAACTTGGTTGGACAGTTTTTGAACAACTTTCTATAAGTTTTCTAAATATGAGCTTTCAGGTTGAACTTTGTTTTGGGAAGGTCTAGGGAGGATTTCAATTTTCTTTTTGGAAGATGAACGAGTCTCTGTCTCGTTGCTTTTAGTGTCTTTTAAACTGAGGATGTCTTTCTCGATCTGACTGGCCTCTTTGAAGGCTTCTAACAATGTGGCTTTCTTGGATCTCTTTACCCAACCGGATATGTTTTGATGTAAGGCTTTCGTATAATATGCGACAATAAGATTCTCGACAGGCATCGAATCCGTAGGGATTTGGTTCTTTAGTGTCAAGAAACTTTGATTAAAGTCTTTGATATTTTCTTTAGGGTTCATTCTTAAACTAGAAAGCTCCATGACTAGAACTTCATGAGACTTGTCGTCTTCGAACTTCTCAAGGAAATAGGATTCAAATTTCTCCCATGACACGATGGTGTGGGGCTGTTGGGCAAAGTACCAGGTAGAGGCATTTCCCTCAAAGGTCTAGGGAAACAATCTATAGACTACGTCTTCGTGCTCAACACTACGAAGTCTAATGACTAACATAAACTTTTTGATGTGATCTTCAGTGAACTGTTTGGAGTCCGGGTCAAATTTATGGAGCCATTTCTCCGGGTGTTTTGGTAAAGGATGCTGAGGCCCAGGTATGGACACTGCATATTGGTCGAGCCAAGGTCTGGAGGGATTGTTCGGGTTGGCCATAGGTGTGGGTGGTGTCGAAGTTTAGGATGAAGAACTGCCTTCATTAGAAGATTCTTCTCCAGAAGAAGAAGGAGATGAAGGAGGTGGTGATGGTGGTATACCAGATCCTCCTGCTGCAGGAGTGAGGATCGGATCTGTAGGGTCTAAAGTAAGGTCAGTGCCTCCAAGTTTTTCTCTGATATCAGAGAAGTCTAATGGTTGGTTCAAAGGTTGGTTTGGTTGTCTTATATGGGCTAAGGCACTGTGCGTTCTTATGAGAGATTGCCGAACAATCTCTTGTATGTCACCACCCGTAGGATTTGGAGTTACTGGTTCAACTGTGACTCGTAGATCGTCGTTTGATTTGGTTGTTGTTTGAGGGACAATGTTGTCATTTGAACAACTTCTAGTCACTATAGGTTAGCGGGTAGGTGGTGGAGGAGTCTTACGACCTCCTCGTGCCATTAATAGTTTTCAGGCCTTCCTTTTAGCGCCATTTGTTGACGGGCGAAATTGACTGCTCGTCAATTGGAGGAGTGAATCCGGTCCGGGGTTGTCTAATTAACCCAAGATGTTTGGATTAATCCACTCCAACGGGTTTAGCGGCTCCGTTGGCCAATCTAAGTCCTAAAGAAAGCGGAAAAACAAAACTAAAGGAAATGCAATAACTTAATAAATAACAATCACTGAAAACTATATATAGATTTAATATATATTTACAGTTTAACTAACTAATACTTATGAAATAACTCTACTTGTCATATGTACAATATATACAAATAATTCTAATTCTAAGATATATATAATATATACAGAATACAAATTTTAATCTAAATCCGTGAAAATCAAATGTAAATTGATTTTTTAAACAATAGTAAAACTATTATCTAATTTTATGATTTGTTTTCATATAAAGGAAATCAAATATCAAACTGTCTAATTGAAAACAGGGATAACAGATAGTAGAGGATGTTTTAACTACATAAAACTTCTGTATTTAAACTAATGAAATCAAACTAATAAACTGACCTGTTATCGAATCCCATATTTGTTCAGTGTGTAGCATCCAATCTCCCTGTCTGATGAGGTAAACCCGCAACAAATCTTGCAATTGATTCTCATAAACATGAAGCAATAATGATTGAATTCGAATGATAGAACATATAAGAGATATAATCACAACAATCTTGTCATTTCACAAGTAGCCACATTAAGATAAATCCTGCTGTGAGGGCTTGTGTGTAAATGTTCAATAAAGAATAAATATAAATCTCTAAATTCAATATTTGAACAAAATGATTGCTGTATGTTAAATCTGGAACGTAAAACATGGATAATATATAAATTATATCATACCAATCTGTAGTAAACCAAGACAGCTAAAGCAATCATAATTTAATTACAAATTGAAATAATCATGACTTGAATAAAAACACGATATGGAGAAGCTAAAGCTATGACAAATATCATATTCCATTCAAGTCTGTAAATGAGAAATCCATAGTTTTTTCTCCAGGCAGAGATGGTTTCATGTTTACAAAATAACATGCTTATATAGGTTCTAGGAACATAATGTTTCCTGTTGATAACATCAAATCTATTCAAAAATGTGGGGGATGCAACCTCCAAGATTTTACTTGATATCAAAAAACTAACAACCTAATCTATTTACTAAAAACATAAACATGGTGTTGGCAAATGTTTTATAGGAAGCATAAGCTTGTCATTGATGGCAAGTACAACAGTAATGATGGCTTGAGTACAACATCGATGATCAACAGGCAAATAGAAGATAAGGCCAGGAAGATCGAATGATCGAAGGAAACGATGGAAAGTACAACAGTGAAGATGGCAGGATCAGAGTGTGCATCGATGGACAAACAGGAACAACGTAGGCTCAGGAGGAATTAGCGCAGAGTCAAAATTCGTCCAAGTAAAAGGGATGTGTAAGCTTGGAGGAGAAGCGTCGCTGATCATTGGATCCCATCCTAAATTCCCGACAACATGAGGGCCGTCAGATATGAATAAAATCAAGAAGAGCGCGCGCGGAAGAGGAGGATAGATCTCATGCGTTAGATCTGAGCGCAGGATCGGACCACCATTGGATCGGGGAAAACCTGCACGGTGTTTAAAGTGCAAGGAGAAAATGGGCTCACAAAATCCTGAAAGCAGGAGGACCGTCCATCCCAAGGAGTTATGTGGACCGTTGATCCGACTCCCTGTCGGGGTTTCGAGGATCGCGAGTTGAAGTTGTCAAAGAACATTGACAACAAGAATGCCGATTTCACGATATACGATATCGCGATGCAATCACAACCATTGAATCGAGAATGAGATCTGGACCGTTGATTTTCTTCATGAGGCATCGGGGATCGGGACTTTGAAACGACAAAGTCACTTGACATCAGGAATGCCGATTTTGCGATATGTGAAATCGCGATTTAATCTAAGCCGTCAGATTAAGGTTGAATCTAAACCGTTGATTCCAGTCAATGAAGAGGCATCGGGGATTGGAACTTTGAAGTGACAAAAACACACTTGACATCAGGAATGCTGATTTCGCGATATGCGATATGGCGATTCAATCACAGCCGTTAAATCAAGTTCATATCTGGACCATTGGTTCAACTCCATCTCGGAGTTTCGCTGATCGCAACTTGGAGAGTCGAGATGATTCATCTCCAGATTCACGAGATGCGAGATCGCAATTTAATCGTGGACCGTTGGATCAAGAGGACGTGTGGCGAAAGATCAGAGCACCATAAAGCTCCAGCTCAGAGTTTCGATGATCGCGAATAGGAGAGTTGAGATGATTCTTCTCCAGATTCACAAGATGCGAGATCACGATTTAATCGTGGACCGTTGGATCAAGAGGACGCGTGGCGAAAGATTAGAGCACCATAAAGCTCCATATCGGAGTTTCGCTGATCACGACTTGGAGAGTCGAGATGATTCATCTCCAGATTCATGAGATGCGAGATCACGATTTAATCGTGGACCATTGGATAAAGAGGACGCGTGGAGAAATATCAGAGCACCATAAAGCTCCATCTCGGAGTTTCGCTGATCACGACTTGGAGAGTTGAGATGATTCATCTCCAAATTCACGAGATGCGAGATCGCGATTTAATCGTGGACCGTTGGATCAAGAGGACGCGTGGCGAAAGATCAGAGCACCATAAAGATCCATCTCGGAGTTTCGCCTATCACAACTTGGAGTTACGAGCACCTCCATCTAAGGATCAACGAGATGCGAGATCACGAAAAGATCCTGACCGTCAATACACCAAAAGAACGTGGATAGTTGATCTGAGCTCCATCTCGAAGCTTCGCCTATCACAACTTGGAGTGACGAGAATCTCCATCGAAGGAACAACGAGATGCGAGATCACGATGAGATCAGGACTATTGATTCATCAAGATCGTGAACCGTCAATCAAGGTCGATGAAGACTCGACTGTCACAGAGAAGACGAAGAGTCTCAACTACCAGAGAGGCTGAGGAATCTCAACATAACATCCAGTGATGCTGAACGCGTGGGAAAACAGGCAGAGAAGCTGAAGAGTCACAATGATAATCAGACAAAGCACTCGAGAGGTGGAGGATAACGGTGCAGAGTCAACATGCAGAGGCATTGCGAACACTGCATGCACAAGGTGCACAGAAGTTATAAATACACGGTACAGAGAAGAGATGGGGTTGTTGTTGCTGTTGGAGGTTGTTGTGATTGTTGTTGGTAAAGGTGATTCAGGTGTGAAGAAGGAGCAGAGTGCAGTAGCTAAATAACACAGAAGAGGAACTGTACAGAGAATGGAGATGGCGCACAGAGCATAAAAAGAAGAAGACCAGATAGCGCAAGTGATGTGAGCAGAAAGGCAATGAGGCAGACAAAGAAACGAAATGAAACATAACAGTGATAAGAATGGTAAGCCATCGTTGAACACCATATCACTATAATAAATTTATGTAGCAAATTTTTATATTTTAGGGTGGTTGGGAGGTGCTCCGGAGGACTATTTTCCTCAGAGGTTCAAGTGGGTGCTTGAACACAGGGAGTTGTAGCTTCCATCTGGTTGCAGCCAGAGAAACCAGGGTGGCAGGGTGGTGCAAGGGAGAACTCTTGTTCTCTGTTATACAGGTTGGTGCCTGT
>ML781827.1:469664-524048 GCA_009831015.1 Picea engelmannii
CTAGAGAAACCAGGGAGTTGGTGCTTCCTTCTAGTGGGTGCTAGAGAAAATAGAGAGTTGGTGCTCTCAGCAAGTTGCAACTTGCAAAACTGAGGTTGTAGCCTCATTATGAGTTGGTGCTCATATGTATGATACTGTAAAGATTGTAACCATTACTTATCATATAAAGAAAAAGAGGTTTTTCCCTGTATGGGTTTCCTCAGGAAATATCTGTCTCTGTATTTCTCATATATGTGACTGATGCTGAATGTGCCATTGATTATTTCCCTGCATTATTGTGATCATCATTTAGTGTCTCAGTAAAGAGTTTAAAAGAATCATAATTGGTTAAGCACAGTAACAACTGATTCACCCCCCCCCCTCTCAGTTGTCCAACATATGGTATGGCTAGGAGATCCCAACAGTGCTTCATATCTCTTTGAAAATCATGAGTTCCTGAAAACAAATAAAAATAAGAAGATTTTAGATGTATTTTCAATTATCAAAACAAGCAATTCAAATTTTTTCTAACTGGCTACAAAATCTCACGATTTTGTAGCTAGTTATAATTATAACCACAATCATATTTTATTCAATCAAACAAAACAAACTAAAAAGTAATCTATGCAAACAAATCGTGTATCCTAAATTGAGAAAAACATAATAATACTAAACTTTAAAAAAGATCATACCTCAAATTAAGGGATTCAAACAAATCAAGAAATCTTGGAGTTTACTATTGCTATCGCTGCTTCCACATTATTAAAAATGACAGATCCTGTAGTTTTTTGGCGTTTGTCTTTGGCTTGAGCTATGGATTGGAGTCTGCTATTCTCATTTGTTAATGAATCCACCTGGTCTTCCAAAGATTTAAGCCGGGACTGTAGTAAAGGCACATCCGTATAATACCGGTCGATCCAGGATCGACACTCATTATAGTGTGGCTGTAGGGACTGTGCATTGGCACTGATAGCATTAACATTTGGAGAGTCATCCATTTGAAATGTAGGTTTGTCATGGAGTTGGATGCCAAAAAAATCAGGATTGTCCTTTAGACACCGTGGTAGGTTGGTAACATAATTGTAGGGTCTGTCAGGACAAAGTCCATATGAAAATGGATACTCTTCGGCCAAGAACCTTTCAATTTTTGAATCCGAGTCTTCACTTATCTCAATTGTGTTTTTGTGTCTACACAGGGTTTGGGTTTTTTTCGAGAACATCGTGAAACCCAACGAGCGACCCTTTTATTCTTATAATTAACATCGACGCTTCCCTTAATCTTTTTCCCTGTGGGTTTTTTAACAGTCTTAGTACAACTCTTAGGATACGAATCGGGTTGAGTGTCGGGGTGAGTAGCATCAGGGTAGGTCGAGGGTTCCAAATTAGAGACAGGGTCACAGGGCAGGAGCAATGGAGGAGAAGTGGTAGGTTTCACAAGGGTCTCTATGATAACAGGCTTGTCAACCTGTCCCAACTCACTATTACCAAAGCCATTTCGTAACACAAAAGCATCCCAACAATCGTTGTTTAATTGCAACTGATACACAATGACAATCTTAATTAAACCATGATGGAACAAACTAGAATCAAACTTCTTCCTTCTAAACCGCTTTCCCATCTTGTACAGACTTCTAAGGAGGAAGTAGTGCATGTTCAATGGGAATTCAATGAAACTCATAAGAAATCATAGGTGATACAAGAAAACCAACCCAAATCTCCCTTCACATGTAATGAACTGTTTCACAATAGGTAACAGATCATGCCATCTAGGTTTTAAAGATGATACAAGCATACCTCGGTCGCAACTGGTAATTTTCCTTGACGTGAACAACAATGACCAGGGGACCTCTTCAACTTTTGTGTTCTTGAACCATCTTTGCTCGACAGCTGGTAAAACCGTAGCTTGGCTTAAAAATTCTTCAGTCACCTCCAGCTGCACGTCACCTATCTTTGCTCTGCAACCTTCGAAGGTCAATGCGAACTCTTGAGAAACTCTCAGATTGAAACCCCTAAACTTTTCAATAAACAAATTCCAGTCGTTCCTTTCTAGGTCGTCTCTGGCATTGTCATACGATAACAAGGTTTGGATGCTATTAGGCTCAATCCTCACCACTGGAGCCATGGCGAACATAAGGGAATCAAAACCAAAATCAGAGGTAGGGTTTGATAGAGAAACACAGAGCCATAGTCCCGAGTTTCCACAAAACAATGCAATGACAGTTCAAAATGGTCGGCATAGGCATTAATCACTATGCGTGGGAATGAGATCGTGAAGCCCGAGGCCATACAAAGCAATAATATCACGCTGTACTTCATATGACAGCTTGGATTATGAGTACGTATATGGATGTAAACACTTGAAAACCATAGAACACACGTTTATGACTTGATTACAAAGTAAATGTATCAATTAAACAATGGATAATTAATAGTTTTATGAATCAGAAATCCCATTAATATTAATCGATTATTAACGAGTGGAGGTCTTTCACTTATGTAACCAAGGCATGTTTAGGACCAAGGGGTTATAAACAAGGAAAACAATCATGTTTATAGCAAAATAAAACAATTCAATAATAGACCATATTAATAGTTTTCCTTTAATAAAAAATCGAAACAAAATGTCAATTCCAGCTGCGAGTTTTCATGCTTACAGTCATGAAAACAAAAATTGAAAGGAAGATGTGTAAAAAGAGACAAGTGATAAATGTTGTTGCTCATGATGAGTAATGAAAATTTAGAGACCCTGTGTAGGCAGCTTATAAACAATAGAAATTACATTATTGCTGCCAACACAATCTTACTTTCCACTTTGATCATGGGGGATTGATACACTACCTGCTTGTTGTCCAAGGCTGCATAAATCCTTGGCATGTTTCCTCCCATGTCTTCCATTTTTTTAAACTTATGAATGTTATGGATATTCCTCATTATTTCTCCTTTGTGAGGGAAGACCCCATATAAATGATTTCCCTCACATCCCAAACATTTAACAAGTTGTTTCCTTCATCTTTTCCCAAATGAATTTGCATTATTTTTCTCATTTTGGGCTGCTTGAACTTGTTGATTTGCTTGGGATTTATTTCTGAAAAAGGGTGGCTTAAAACCTTTCTTCCTTTGATCATTTTTCCCTTTCATCTTGTCATTCCAAGATATTTGGAAAGTTGGCCTTCCTGTTCTTTTCGCATAAAGGTGTCTAGCTCTCCTTATGGTTTCCTCCAAATTCTTGGGATTATCATATAGCATCTTGTCGCTATAGAAGGAGGGTAAACCACTTAGAAACATTTGGAGTTTAACCTTCTCATCCTTGATGAAGTCAACATACTTCAAAAATTCAAAGAACCACTTCTCATATTCTTCCATTGTCATGGTTACCAACTTGAGTTGAAAGAACTCTTTCATATTCTCTCATAGTAATGCTCAGAAAAATATTTCTTTTGGAAATATCCTTTGAAGTGACTCCATGATATCCTCTTCTCATCGAGGTTCTTGGCTTTCTTAATCTGATCCCACCACATGGCTACGTTTCCTTGCAAGTGGTACTAGGTGGAAATTCTGGCTTCTACCTGAGAGGGGTAATCATGCAACTGGAAATATTTCTTCATTTTCAAGAACCGGGCCTCTACCTCTTCTTCCTTCTTGTGTTCACCATTGAAAGTAGGTGGCTTTATTTTCTTGATTTCACCTTGAAAGATGTCCGCGTCATGCATTTTTATTTGCCTCCGAACATGAGACACACTTGGTTTTCTTCCTTGTCCTAAACTTGCATGAGTTCCTCTAGTGGATTACCTTGGATAATTATGGCGCCAACTAATGCTTCTTGACTGTCTATCATTTCCATGATGATCCTTTTTTCTATGGGATCTAGATGCAGATACTTGTCTAGCACCATATTCTTTCTTGGTTCCATAATCTTTGTTAACTTGCTTATGAAACATGTTTAAGATCTAACGCGTCTCTTCTTGAGCCTTCATAATCCTTTCATTATCAGCCTTGTAACTTTTCACTTCCCTATGCAGGCTTCTCATAGTGACACGATCTTGCCTATATCTTCTTCCATTTGACTCCGTCTCAACATTCCCCATCCTGACATGTATACCTCTGATATCTTCATCACATATGTAATATCCTTGAGCATCTTCCATAACTCCAGTCTTCATATAAGGACTAAAGTTTCTTTATGTACTTCTAATTCTACAAGAAATGTGCATATAATAAGTATTGTTAGATATATGCATAGCATAAAACATTTCATCATATAGATTACAGGTTATTTCTTCACCAATTTATGAAGGACGCATTGCACAAATTCAAATTTTGATATTCTTGATGCATTCCTCCCTGTAACAGCTTCCCAATGACTAAACTTATCCCTCAATCTGAATTATGGGTGAAAAGTTACAACAACTACATGCTACAATTCCACTCTTTTTACCGCTATAGAAATTTATTTATTAATTTATGTGAAATTCAATTGCCAAAATCAAAATTATAGGTTTAAATATGTCTTCTAATCCTCAATACCTTTCCAACAAATATTTGTTTTCTCAAATATGAACTCCGAGTTGAAAGTTATGGTTCGGAGAAGTTTAGGTTGTTTTACTCAATTTACTCATGTATGCTACATGTGTCTTATTTCTCTTCCCACACATTTTCCGGCAACCATAACCAAAATTTGACTCCACCACTAGATTCTATGTGTCATAATTTTTCCGTCAACTGCTCCTGTGCCCCAAACATACTTTTGAGCATAGAGTTATGCCCTTTGGAAGTAATATCAGTGCCAAAAGTTTACCCTCACTATTTTGACTGTAACTTTCTCATATGAGTTCTGTTTCACGAACCGTTTAGCTCATTAGATATCTCTCGAGTTATTTTATTGGAGTTGTAGATACATAGTGTATCTTGGCACACCCTGTTCTCTTGGGTTTTGACTTGATTAAAATGCCATTTAGGGCCTAAAAAATGCCCCGCAAGTTAATGACCTTCAAAGATATGAAAAATTTCAGAAAATTTCACACAAAATTTACTGTTTTACTAGTGTAACAATTATTTAAATCTCAATCGTTGATCTCAAATAATGATACACAATGATATTTGGTATGACCTTGTTGGCCATCGACAATTGGTATCATCCTTTTGATGCACAAAATGTTTTTCTGAAGTTTCCAATCCGACCGTCGATCATCAATCCAATTCCCTGACACCCGATTTTCAAGAAACTCTTATATCAATCGTCAACAATATTTGTTGGTGAATGAAAAAATATCTACTGAATATTCTAATGACCGACCACCATCCCATCGGTGATTGATGATCCCCGATGACTGCCGAACACTCTCCCCAAACCGGTCGATTTGACAATCGACCATCAACCACTTCTGTTGGCTGATGTGGCATGACATGTATATTCTAATGTGAAATGGAATTTTATCCTGAGGTGTCAACTTGGGTGATGTGGAATGAAACATGGATGATGACGTCGTCATCCTCTTTCCCCCATCAACCACTAGTCGATTCTCTTGGAAAACCCAGATACCTCACCGACTTCGGCCAACGCTGAACCATCAGTGCATCGACCATCAATGACTTCTCTTGATTAATTAGAACACTTCACATAATCAATTGACGCTCAACCACTTTCCCATTAGCCATCAACAATGTTTGTCAGCAACTGAAAATACTTCGTTTAATTCGACCAACCCTCGACCTTCGACCATCGACGGTCAAAGTTTTCTTACAAATGACCTAACTCTTCGTCATTTCATCTAATCCATCCATCGGTCATTCACAATTTCTCTTGGTGAAATTTAACACTTAGAAATTTTTTGACTTTTCTCTAATTGATCTGGATCGTCGGTCTGATCCCTTTCACAACTCCCGATTTAATCCCGATCATTGATCCCATCAACCTTTCAAATGGTCAAATCCTTAGGAATTTTTAAATATATAATGAAGAATCCCAACCATTGATCTAGAGTTCAAAAGAGATCTTAGTTGTTGATCCACCAAACTGCCTGTAACTCTACATGCGACCATTAAAACTTGAATTTCGACCATTCCAGGTTGAATTTCTATCTGCAACTTCACCGCTCTACTCCATTAACCTTGTTAAACCATCATGAGTCATTCAAACTCGTATTTTTCCCACGGATTTGGGGATTTCTCTCTAAATTCTTCATTTTTTCCCCAAATCGGTCATAGAGTAAAATCTGCAACATCGAATTTCCATAATAAAAACATCCCCTAGCCCATCTGAGTGACATTACGATGCATAATACTTAAAAAAATGAAATTTACGGCCAAATAATTTAATGCTTTTACTGTTGGCCAATTTCCTATAGCTTGCAACTACAAATAAAAATATATTTATCTATTGTCTACAACCATAAAAAAATAGATGTATCTACAACATGCTAATAATCAACATGAAATGAAACTAAAAAACTCATTACAACAACATATAAATCGCTTCCAAATACATAGAGTTCATGCACAAGAATTAAACACATAATTTAACATAACAACAAGTTAAAACACTTATCTTTTCACAACAGTTGTGCAACCAGTTGCTTGGGATGGACATTCCACCCAACCATATATTGCATGTTCCAAATCTCAATAACCAGTCACCCCTGAGCTGAGGCTAGAAATCCACAAAAGAGGGTGGTCTCTCACAGTCCATTGACAACTCATAAAACTCTCAACCCAATTGATAGTGTCCTATAACTCTCTCGATTTTCCACCAGTTCTCTTCCTCTTGATCTTTCCAACCCAAGGAATGTATCCCTTCACTGATATTAGTTCCTCGGGCGTCGCATTCTTTTATCAGGGTCTCTTTGGCACATGAAGTTAGGAATCTCTTAGTTGGGAACTTAAGGGAAAATGATGCTAGGAAACTATTAAAAAACCAACAACAAACACTTGTTGTTTTAGTGAAACTCACACATGAGTTCAATCTTTAGGCTTGACAACCTAACTCTTCAGTTTTCTAGCTCCAAATCGCTCCAATTACACTCTAACATGCTCTAGAATTCTCCCTCCATGGATGCATCAACTTCCATCTCTGTTTCTTTCTCTCCCTTGTTTCCCATACAAAACTTGACTTTTTAAAACTTGTTGTCCCAACCCATACATATTTCCTCTTTTTGTCTTTCCTTTCTTGACTCACACTCTTCCCCAAGCTGATTGTACACCACCCCCATGTGCCTAATAAATTTTGGATGTGACCACTCACACCCACCCTCTTACATGTATTCAATGATTGGATCTGGGAACACTCAATCAGAAATGGGAAGGTTCACATACAAATAGAAACTTTAGGAAAATGGGTTAAATTAATATACATGGGTATTTCCCCCTTGGACCCCTCTTGGCCATTATCCTAGACACTCCCCTCTCTTGTGGATTAATTCAACCCCCATCTCTTGTACGTGTCTCCTTAGCAATTGGAATCACATTTTATTAATAAAACAAGGAAATACAAATCACATATTACATTGCTTGGCCATAGCCACATATTATATCTACATAAGCATTAATTAAATTGGGGATTATAATGGGGATGTTACATTCCCCCTCCCTAACAATTGTGCGTCATCTTGCATTTGTCTTCTTGCATTGGGGATTAACAGAGTCTTGCATTCTATCTTCTTCAAAACTATCAAAACTTTATGGGTATTTTTCCCACATGTTTTATTCATGCTCCCATGTAGCATCTCGGGACCATAGCGGGTCCATTGGACCTTTACCAACCCTATGGGTGTTTTCCTTAACAAATTGACTTTCTGGTCCATAATGCGTACTGGTTCCACCTGGAAATTCCCTTCATGCTCCACCTGGATCATATTCCAATCAATTATTTGGTTAGGATCATGCACACATTTCTTTAAAAATGACACATGAAATACATTATGCACTCTCATGGATGCAGGAAAAGCTAACATGTATGCAACCGACCCTACCTTTTCTAGTATTTCCAAAGGTCCACAACAAAATTTCTTCCAACTTTGGGCATCTTCCTAATCTTATCAAACTTCTCTTTCCCTTCACTTTCAAAAACACATGTTCTCCCACTTTAAAATCTCTAAAAATTATGTTCTTGTATGCATAATTTTTTTTCCTATCCTAGGCAGATTTTAAATTCAGTTTGATCTTGGCCATTTGATCTTCCATTTCTTTTAACAATTCTGTCTCAACAACTGCTATGTTTGCTGGATTATCCCAACTCAAGGATGTGTTACATTTTCTACCATACAATGCTTCAAATGGACTCATTTTCAATGAGGCCTGATACCCATTATTATAGGAAAATTCAACTAAATGGATATAATCTTCCCACTTTGATGGTTGATCCATCACATACATTCTAAGCATGTATTCAATTATCCTATCAGTCCTTTTTTTTCCCATCTAACTCTGGATGATATGTTGTACTAAGATTTAAATTTGTTCCAAATCCCTTGAACACACCCTTCCAAAAATTAGAAGTAAGCTTTGGATATTTTCTTGAAACTATTTCTTTAGGCACCCCATGTAGCCTAGCAACTTCTCTCATATAAATTTCTGCAATATTTGTTGCCTTGTGTGTAGTCTTTACTGGAATAAAATGTGTTTCTTTAGTCAATTTATCCACCACCACCATGATGGAATCATGCTGCTTCATTGTTCTGGCTAGTTGAGTAATAAAATCATATGTAACTACTTCCCACTTCCATTCTAGAATGGGCAATGTCTGTAGCAAACCTACTAGTTGTCTATGTTATGGATTTACCTTTCGGAATTCTAGACATCGGGCTGTGTAATTAGCCACTTGTTTCTTCATTACTGGCCAAAAATATTGGCTTCTTACTGTTGGAATCATCTTTTGATATCATGGGTGCCTTGCATATGACACATTATGCATCTCCTTCAACACTGCATTTTTCAGTTCACTAGAATTTGGCACATACACCTTACCCTTGTACATGAGAATTATGTCTTATTTTAGCTCATAATAATTAAATTTCTGCTGAAAATTACCTTGTTGTAATGCTTCTTTTATTTTCACATAGTGTTGATCTGAATTTACTACTGCAATAATTTTATCTTTCATATCTAACATGTACATGCTAATGGCTGCAATATTCACTTCATGAGATCTCCTATTGAGTGCATCAACCACTTGATTTTCCTTACCCTTTATATGCTTAATTTCGAAGTCATATTCACTCATAAATTCCAGCTATCTAGTTTGTCTGGAATTTAGTGTTGGTTGTCCAAACAAATGCTTCAAACCACAATGGTTTTTCCTTAGTTCAAATTTATTACCCATAAGGTAATTCCTCCACATTTGCAATGCATGTACAATCACTTCTAACTCCAAGTCATGTGTATCATAATTCCTCTCATTCTCTTTTAATTTTATGGACGACATACCACATGGTCCCTTTGAATGAGAACTCCATCGAGTCCTTCCTTGCATGCATCAGTGCACACAACAAAATCTTAGTTTGGATCTGCAATCTTCAGGATTGGTGCACTTGTCAATATTTGCTTCAACTGTTAAAAACTCTCTTCACACTTGGAAGTCCATTCAAATTTCACTCCCTTCTTTTGCAAAGAAGTGATTGGAATTACCATCTTTGAAAAACCTTTTATGAATCTTAGGTAATAACCGGCAATACCAATGCATGATATAACCTATGTAACATTCTTTGGCGCTAATGATCCTCTAATGGCCTCTATCTTCTCAGGATCAACTTCTATCTATGTTGCTGATATTATATGCCTCAAGTAGTGAATCATCTTTTGATAAAAGATGCACTTACTTAACTTAGCATACAATTTATGCTCTCTTAAAACTTGCAATACCATTCTTAAATGTTTTTCATGTTCTTCTTATGATTTAGAGTAGATGAGGATATCATGTAGGAACACAATTACAAACTTGTCCAGGAACTCCCTGAACACTCCATTCATCAAACACATAAAAAATACTGGGGCAATTGTTAGCCCAAATGTAACTACTGTGAATTCATAACGCCCATATCTTGTTCTGAATGTTGTCTTGATGATGTTTTCTTCTTTTATCCTCACTTGATGATAGCTTGATCTCAAGTCAATCTTCGAAAATATTCTTGCACCTTTCAGCTGATCAAATAAATCATCAATTCTTGGAAAATAATACTTATTCTTTATGGTAAACTTATTAAGATGCCTTAAATCAATACACGACCTTAAGGTTCTATCCTTGTTCGTCACAAAAAGCATCGGGGATCCCCAAGGTGACACACTTAGGCATATATATCCATTCTTCAAAATTTTGTGAAGCTGCATCTGTAACTCTTTTAGTTTTGGTGTGCCCATTCTGTAAGGTGTCTTAGACACCGAGGAAGCTCTTGGAACCAAATCAATAGAGAAAAACAATGTCTCTCTTTTGTGGCAATCCTGGAATTTCTCTAAAAACATCTTCAAAATCCCTCAAGACCAGATGGTATTCAATGCTTGCCACTTTGTCTTTTGCTGCATCCTCCATATGGGTTGTAAACATTTGACATCCCTTCCTGAAGCTATTCTTCAACTGCATAACTGAAATCTCTCTAACAACTACAACCTTTGGAATTCCTTGAATATTTCCTTGCTTCCCTTCCTCATCAAGACATGTGATTGTCTTGTTGTAAAAATATAGGACAACTTTATGCTTTTCCAACCAATCCATGCCAATTAGACAGTCATATGAACCTAATGGTATGATGTTTACATTTACATTTGTGCTAAGTCCATTCATGTCTATCAGGTAATATTTAATGAACTAATTGATTTTCCTCTTAGCCCCCGTGGCTAACTGAACTAACCAATATTTCTTATATTTCTTACTTCTTTGCAAGTGAAATATTTCAACAATGTTATCATTTATGTAACTATGTCTAGCTCCAGAATCAGTCAAAATTGATATGGGTTGGTTGCCAATATTACCTTCTACTTGGATCATGGGGGATTGATACTCTACATGCTTGTTGTCCAAGGATGCATAAATCTTTGGCATGATTCCTCCCATGTCTTCCATTGCTTCAACCTCTTGAATGTTGTGTATAGTCCTCATTCTTTCTCCTTTGTGAGGGAAGTCCCTATATAAGTGATTTCCCTCACGTCCCCAACATTGAACAGGTTGTTTTCTTGGCCTTTTCCCAAATGAATCTACATTCTTTTTCTCTTTTTGGGCTACTTGACCTGTGTTGATTTTCTTGGGAGTTATTTCTAAAAAAGGGTGGCTTAAAACCTTTCTACCTTTGATCCTTTTTCCTTTTCATCTTGTCATTCTAAGATTTTTGGAAAGTTGGCCTTCCTTTTCTTTGCTCACAAGTGTGTCTTTCTCTCCTTATGGTTTCCTCTAAAGTCTTGGGATTATCATATTGGATCTTTTCTCTATAGAAGTGTTAACATTATGGTAGCTGCAAGAGGTATTTACCTCCACGTGTAAACCTGACGAGAATAAAATATTCCGAGAAGAAAGAAGAAACCCTAATTAGTTGGATAATAACCCTAGAAGACAAGTCGGCTCAAGAGGATAACTTGTATTAGGTTATTAGCCTCCAAGATAAGAAGTCAGCTAAAGGAAATATTATATACTAAGTAAATATGCACCCATAATGAGAATTCAGCCTAGGTAGTTTCCAGATTTAGTATAAATACAAGAGGCCAGTCTTCATTATGACAGGCAATCTCATAACTGTAGAAGCAACACTTGTGCACAAGTTTGGAGGAGAGATGTCGTTGCAGCTACTGCAGCTAGCAGATTTCAGTTTTGGCTTGGAATATCTCTTGGTTATGGTTTGGACTCTCTGATCATCTCTTTCTTGGTTCACTATCCTTGGAGAAAGGTGTGCCACCCTTTGTTTGGCTATCTAGCCTACGGTTTGCTTCCAGAATGATTCTCTGTCAAGGTTAAGGTGCTCGGGGGTGACTTCGACCTATGGTTGGGTGATAATAGTGATATTGTATATGGTTAAATGAGCACATTCATTAGATTGTAACATGTTATGGGCCCACACCTCCTTCATTCAATCTAACCATTAGAAGGGAGCATAGCCATAAGGATACTAAGCTCATTGAAGAACTGCCACCAAGGTTTCTAGCAAGAGAAGTTACCAAATCACTGCCGCTAGGGTTACTAGCAGGTGCAGTTGTAGAAACCCTAACCTTCTTGTTGAGGAACCTTAAGTGAAGGGATTGACCTAATTTCCAGATAGACTAGTGTGCCCTAGCCTAGCACATCTCCTGGTACTCTCAACAAGCAAAAATGTCAAGTTTGAGTTTTTGGTCAAATCTAGGGTTGACCCAATCAAGGCAACCATGACTTACTCTATGAAGTCAAAAATCAAGTTAGATGGGGATTCTAACTTCAGAGCATGGAAGACAAGGATTGACCTCATCCTTGCCAAGAATAAAGTGTTGGATATTGTGAAAGGAACGATCGTGGAACCATAGTTTGAAGAAGGAAAAGAGAAGGAACCGAAGAACACTGCAGTTATGGAGAAGTTCAAAGACAGTGACATCAATTCCATGAGTATCATAGTGGACTCTATAAAAGACCACTTGATACCCTACATCTCCCATATTGACTCATATAAGAAGATGTATGATGCCCTAACAAACATCTTCTTAGTCAGAAACATTGGACAAGTAATGAGTCTGAAGAATGAGCTTCGTGACATGAATATGAATGATGATGACAAAATAACATCATACTTTGTGAGGATCTCTCAGTTAAGAGATCAAATACAATCTATTGAAGAGATCATCTCAAAGAAGGAACTGGTAAATATAGT
The DNA here is from genome assembly GCA_009831015.1 of Picea engelmannii. NCBI lineage: Eukaryota > Viridiplantae > Streptophyta > Pinopsida > Pinales > Pinaceae > Picea > Picea engelmannii. Next base: position 482,453 of record ML781827.1, read on the forward strand.
ACTCAACGGTCTTCCCAAGATATGGGATGCATTTGTCGCAAGTATGAACACAAGGAAGGAGTATCCTACATTTGAAGAACTTTGGACTTGCTGTGCACAAGAATAATCAAGGATTAGTGAAAAAGAGAAACCTCAAAAGAAATACGATGATCAATCCTTCACAGCAAGATTCAAGAATTTCAGGAACAAAAGGAAGTTTGGTTCAAGGAAGAAGCCAAATCAAGAGAAATATATGTCAGAAATACAATGCTTCAACTGTCGAAAGTATGGTCACTACAAGAATCATTGTCCCAAGTTGAAGAAAAGGAAGGAGACACACGAAGCATCAGTTCTGAAGAAAAGGAACCTTCAAAGAAGATTAAGCAGGATGAAACATACTTCTTCTTCTAAGACAAGGTAAACAACACTCTTCATAGTTCTTCTACATACCATGTTTTCTGTACATATCTTGCATATCTATTTCTTAGAAGATAATCTGTTCGAAGAGAAACTATACTTATGGAAGAACACTAAGATAAGGATTGCTACAAGTCATATAATACACATGAAAGGATGAAGCACATCAACAACCTCTGGTAACAATTCATGTGGAAGTTATTATCAGAATCAATCTTGAAGAATCCTAGAAGAAGTAAAGACAGAAAGAAGTCAACAATCAAGAGGAAATTGGAAAAAGATTTTTGACACTTTGCATAAGGAAATAAGGATGCAGACGGAAGCGTGGACTCTCATAGATTGAGGGATCCAATTATATTATCAAAAGAAGAACATTAATTCATGCATGAAGCAAGTATTAGGAGGGAGATAATCCTAAATTATATGATCCATTGAAGATGATGAAGTATCTATCCATGGTAGCAACCATGAAAAGAAGCACGTGTTCAGTGTGACTTCAGAAGAAGTCTTCTTCGAAAAGAAGCCTTAAATTAATCCCTAGTTGTCCATCCACATCCATGATCCTATGATGAAATAAATAAGTTGGAATCTTCAGAGCATGAAATCTATAGAAAACTCCATGAAATCAAGAGCTAAAGAGAAACATGAGGAAGAACATGAAGATTCCAAAAGATAGAACAACCAGTCGGTGTATCGAGAATCACAAGACTGTCAACCTGATATGAACTCACTAAAAGCAATCAAGCAAAGGAAATTAAAATTGTGATGAAGAACAATGTATGGAAGACTTATGAATGAAAGCATTGCAATATCCAGAACTAGAGGTTCTCCCAGATGGAGGGAGAAGACTATGATGATTGCTTGTAAACCAGACATACCTATAAATGAGCCAGTATATCATCCGCAATATCCATAGGTTGGAGTTTACATGTAGAGAAACCTCAAAGGCTTTGAGGTATACCAGAAAGAGACCCTTGTATGCAGATGGAAGAAGATCTTGTATGGATTCAAACAACTTGGTGCATAGCCTTCAATACACAATAAAAGTGTGGTGAAAAGATTTCTATAACAAAGATATTGTATCAGAATGGTTACTCAGAAATCCAAGATGATGGATTGCTAATCCATGACAATATCTCATAGATATGTTCCAGTTTGAGCCCTGACACGATGTTATGAGCTAGCAGGAAACAAAAGATGAATCCAACAATGATATACTACATTGATCAGAGCTATATGAAGCCTTCAGAGAAAACTAGTGTTCCAGAAAGACTAAAGTACATTGAGATCAAGCATTACACTCTCCATGATGAAGTCTAGAAAAGAGAAAGTGGTTCTCCAATATATATCTCCACAGATGAGTAGATAAAAAAACATTTTGGTGAAGCCTCTGTCCAAGATGAAAAAGTTTGTGTACTCAAGCTGGAGCTTGTGGAGACGACTTCCTAATTGAAAAAGGAAGAGATGACTCCCAGGTTGGGAGGGAAAATTGATGTGTTATTGAATTATGGAAAATCACTTTCAAGTTCAAAAAATGGTCCAAGATGAGAAGTTCCTTTCCAGTTCGCAAACTAGTTTGAGATTTCTGACGGACAAGCATTTTCTAGTTCAGAAAATGGTCCATATTGAATGATCATTTTCATAATGAAAATGGTTCGATGGATTGCTGATGTACCATAGACAATGATTCCCCTTGTGGTTAACATGGGGAATGGTCTAGGATAGTCTCTCTTCTTGATAGTCACTCTTAGTAGTGGTCAAGAAGACTGGTCTGCCTTGCTGGACAATCATTCTTTCGAAGCTCACAGTTGTGAGCAATTTCGAAGAATGGTCCGTTTTGGAGGTTGGTACATGACAATCATTTCCTTTGAAAATGGTCCAGACAGTAATTCTCTAGGGTAGATTCATTCTCTCCAGGATGTACTTTGTTTAGTTCCAGAGGAATGGACCAAATAGGTGAATGGTCCAGGTTCAGAAATCAGGGACAGGAATTCCCTAGGGTGGATTCATTCTCTCTAGGTTGCACTTTGTTTGGCATTTGAGGAATGGACCAGATAGGGAATGGTCCAGGCTCAGAAATTGGGATAGTTATTCTTCCTTTCTTGAGAAGAATATTCCAGATATCTCATCATTGATGTTTTACCTTCTGAGGGAAGATGCTCTTCTAGATATCACAGATGTGAGTGGAAGAATGGCCCAGATGACTCAATTTATATCATAAAAATGTTTTCTGTGCAGGTTGATATTAGATGATATGATTTTTATGGAGACTGTATGTCTCCGGACAATAGATGCATACTGTTGTAGTGGATGTGTTCCACTGATTGTGACTATATGTCACTGATCAAGTATCTATGTGCTACTTGGTGTGGTAGTGTACCACTGGATAGTAGCTGTGTACTACTATGGATAGACACAGTTTTGTTCTATTGAATGAAATTGTTTCGATTGCCTTGAAGACTATCAATAGAGTTGGAAAATGTTTAATCAACTAGATGGATGATCAATGGACAAATATTTCCCACACAGAAAATGGTCCAGGACATTTATTCTTCCAGGACATATGTCCATATTAGAAGAATGGTTCTTGTGACACTCTGTGGAGTGAGTGACTTATCCAACATCATGTCTGATTACTCAAATGGAGTATGGTTTTGAGAGATGATGCAACTAATGAAACTGATAGTGATGATGGTTCTCATGGTCTAGTCATGATATAGTCTATATGACTATGTTGATGCTACCGAGTGAATGGTATGTTTGTGCTCAATACCATTACCTTCAATACCTCCCTAGCTAGGAGGGAGTGTTGATATTATGGTAGTTGCAGGAGGTATTTACCTCCACGTGTAAACCTGACAAGAATAGAATATTCCGGGAAGCAAGAAGAAACCCTAATTAGTTGGCTAATAACCCTAGAAGACAAGTTGGATCAAGAGGATAACTTGTGTTAGGTTATTAGCCTCCAAGAGAAGAAGTCGGCTAAAGGAAATATTATATACTAAGTAAATAGGCACCCATAATGAGAAGTCAACACAGGAATTTTTCAGATTTAGTATAAATACAGGAGGCCAGTATTCATTCTGGCTTGCATTCTCAAAACTGCAGAAGCAACACTTGTGCTCACTGGAGTTGGCCAGTTTGTGTACAAGTTTGGAGGAGAGCTACCATTGCAGCTGCTGCAACTAGAAGATTTCGGTTTTGGCTTGGACTATCTCTTGGTTATGGTTTGGACTCTCTGATAAGCTCTTACTTGGTGCACTATCCTTGGAGAAATGTGCGCCACCCTTTGTTTGGCTATCTAGCCTAGGGTTTTCTTCCAGAATGATTCTCTGTCAAGGTTAAGGTGCTCGGGGGTGGCTTCGGCCTATGGTTGGGTGACAATAGTGATATTTTCTATGGTTAAATGAGAAAATCCATTAGATTCTAACAAGAAGGAGGGTAACCCACTTAGAAAACTTTGGATTTTAACCTTATCATCCTTAATGAAGTCAACATACTTCAACAATTCAAAGAACTGCTTCTCATATTCCTCCATTATCATGGTTACCAACTTGAGTTCAAAGAAATCTTTCATCTTTATCTCATAGTAATGCTCAGACAAATATTTCTCTTGGAAATATCCTTTGAACCACCTCCATGATATCCTCTTCTCATCGAGGTTCTTGGATTTCTTAATTTGATCCCACCAGATGGATGCCTTTCCTTGCAAGTGGTAGGTGGGAATTCTATCTTCTACTCGATAGGGGTAATCATGTAGCTTGAAATATTTCTTCATTTCCAACAACCAGGCCTCTACCTCTTCTCCTTTCATTTCTTCACCATTGAAATTAGGTGGATTCATTTTCCTGAGTTCACATTACAAGATGTCTGCCTCATGCCTTCTTTTTTTCCTCTGAACATGAGGCACACTTGGGTTGCTTCTTGGTCCTGAACTTGCATGAGTTCTTCTAGTGGATTTCCTTGGAGAATGATGGCACCTAATCATGCTTATTTATTGCCTATGATTTCCATGATCATCCCTTTTGTTATGGGATTTAGATGCAGATACTTGTCTAGCACTAGTTGCTTGCTTGGTGTCAGAATATTTTTTAACTTTCTTATGCAACATGTTTAACCTCTAAAGTATCTCTTCTTGAGCCTTAATAATCCTTTCATTATCAACCCTGTAACTCTGCACTTCCCTATTCAGGCTTCTCATAGTGACCGACTCTTGCCTATCTCTTCTTTCATTTGAATTTGTCTCAACATTCCCCATGCTGACATGCAGACCTATGATATTTTCCTCATGGATGTAAGATCCTTGAGCATATTCCATAAATATATTACTCATATAAGGACTAAAGTTTCTTTCTGTACCTCTATTTCTACAAGAAATGTGCATATAATAATTACTGTTAGAAATACGCATAGCATAAAAAAATTCTTCATATAGCATACATGCTATTTGTTCATAAATTTATAAAGGAAACATTGCACGAATTCAATTTTTTTTTTCTTGATGCATTCCTCCCCGTAACATCTTCCCAACGACTGTACTCATGCATCAATCTGAATTCTGAGTGAAAAATTAAAAACTACTACATGCTGCAATTCCACTCTTTTTACTGCTACAAAAATCTATTTATTAATTTATGAGAAATTCAATTTCCAAAATCAAAATTATAGATTTCTATATGTCTTCTACACCTCAATACCTTTCCAAAGACTATATTTTTTTCTCAAATCCGAGATTCGAGCTGAAAGTTATGATCGAGAGAAGTTTAGGCTATTTTACTCAATTTACTCATGTATGCTACATGTGTCTTATTTCTCTTCCTGCATATTTTCAGGTACCCATAACCAAAATATGACTCCAGCAATAGCTTCTATGGGTCATGATATTTCCATAGACTACTCCTGGGCCCCAAACGGACTTTTGGGCATAGAGTTATTCCCTTTGATAGTAATATTGGTGCCAAAATTTTACCCTCACTGTTTTGGTTGTAACTTTCTCATGCGAGCTCTATTTCATGAATCGTTTAGCTCGTTGGATAGATCTCTCTGAGTTATTTTATTTGAACTGTAGAGATACAGTGTATATTGGTATTCCCTATTTTTTTGGGTTTTGATTTGCTAAAAATTTCTTTTAGGGCCTAAAAAATGCCCCACAAGTAAATGACCTTCAAAGATATGAAAAATTTCAGAAAATTTCACACAAAATTCACTGTTTTACTACTGTAACAGTTCTTCAAATCTCCATTGCTAATCTCAAATCATGATACATAGAAACCGTTGATATGACCTTGTCATCCATTAACAATTGGTTTCATCCTTTGGATGTGCAAAACGTTTTTCCAAATCGACTGATACAACCGTCGGTCGTCAATCCAATTCCTCGACACCTGATTTTCAAACAAATATTAAATTGACCATTGACGATATTTGTTGGAAAATTAAAAAATATCCACTGAATCTGTTGATTCCCGACCACCGACCCATCGATGATCGATAATCCCCTATGACTATCAAACGCTCTCCCCAAATCAGTCGATTTGACCATCGACCATCGGTCACTTTTGTTGGTTGATGTGGAAATTGCTAACGTGCCATGACACTATATGCTGACGTGGAATGACACATTATCCTGAGGTTTCAACCTTGGTGATGTGGCATACCACATGGATGTTGATGGGGTAGGACATGTGGATGATGATGTCATCATCCTCTTTCCCCCATCGGCCATAAGTCGATTCTCTTGGATAACTCAGATACCTCCTAGACTTCGGCTAACATCGAACCATCGATGCATCGAGTATTGATGACTTCTCTTGCTTAATTTGATCACTTTGCAGAAACGAACGACGCCCGACCACCGTCCCATCGACCATCAATGATGTTTTTCAGCGAATGAAAATACTTTGTCAGATTCGTCCGACCCTTGACCGTCGGCTATCGATGATCAAAGGTTTCTTTTGTCATTTCTTTTGATCCATCCATCGACTTTCGATGATTTCTCTTGGTGAAATTTAACACTTAGAAGTTTTTTTACTTTTCTCTAATTGATCTGGACCATCAATGTGATCCCTTTCACAACCCCTGATTTAATCTCGTTCATTGATCCCATATTCAACCTTTCAAATTTTTGAATCCTTAGGAATTTTTAAATTTATAAAGATGAATCCCAACCGTCGATCTAGAGTTCAAAAGAGATCTCAATTGTCGATCTACCAAACTTCCTGTAACTCTATAGTCAACCGTTAAAACTTGAATTTCGACCATTCCAGGTTGAATTTAGATCTACAACTTCACCACTCTACTCCATTAACCTTGTTAAACCATTCAGCGTCATTCAAACCCATATTTTACCCATGTATTTGGGGATATTTCTCTAAATTCTTCGTTTTTCCCCAAATCGATCACAGACAAAATATGCAACATCGAATTTCAACAATTTGATCTAGTTCGAGCCCATAGAATCTCGATGTTTGAACCTCACTTTGATACCATAATGTAATGTCCCCCAACCCATACGAGTGACATTACAGTGCAAAATACTCTTAAAAATGAAATTTACGGCCAAAAAATTTAATTCTTTTACTGTTGGCCAATTTCCTGTAGCTTACAACTACAAATTAAAACATATTTAGCTACTGTCTACAACCATAAAAAAATAGATGCATCTACAACATGCTAATAATTAACATGAAATGCATCTAAACAACTCATTACAACAACATATAAATCACATCCAAATACACATAGTTCATGCACAACAATCACATCCAAATACACATAGTTCATGCACAACAATTAAACACATAATTTAACACAACAACACGATAAACCACTTATCTCAATCCACAAAAGAGGGTGGTATCTCACAGTCCACTCACATCTCATAAAACTCTCAACCCAACTTATATTGTCTTACAATTATCTTGATTTTCCACCAAGTCTCTTCCTCTTGACCTGTCCAACCCAAGAAATGTAACCCTTCACTGATCTCAGTCCCTAGGGCGTCCCATTCATTTATCAAGGTCTCTCTGGCATAGGTAGCTAGGAATCTCTCAGCTGGGAAGTCAAAAGAAAATGCTTCTAGGAAACTATCAACAAACCAACCAAAAACACTTGTTGTTTTAGTGCAACTCAAAAAAGAGTTCACACTTTCAGGCCTTACAACCCGGATCTTCATTTTTCCATCTCCAAATCACTCCAATTATGCTCCATCATTCTCTAGAATTCACCCTCCATGGCTGCATCAACTTCCAACTCTGTTTCTTTCTCTCCCTTGTTTCCCATACAAAACTTGACTTTCTATAACTTACTATCCCAACCCATACAAATTTCCTCTCTTTGGATTTTTTTTCTTGGCTCACACTCTTCCCCAATATGATTGTACTCAACCCCCATGTGCCCAATAACTTTGGGATGTGACCACTCACACCCACCCTATGAAATTTATTCAATGATTGGATTTGGGAACACTCAATCAGAAATGGGAAGGTTCACATACAAATAACAAATTTAGAAAAATGGGTTAAATTAATATACATGGGTATTTCCCCCTTGGACCCCTCTTGGCCATTATCTTAGAAACGACCCTCTCTTGTGGATTAATTCATCCCTCATCTCTTGTCAATGTCCCTTTAGCAATTGGCATCACATTCTATTAATAAAACAAGGAAATGCAATTCACATATTACATCGCTTGGCCATAGCCACATATTATATCTACACAAGCATTAATTAAACTGGGGATTATAGTGGGGATGTTACATTCCCCCTCCCTTACAATTTTGCACCATCCTTAGTGCACTCTATGTCTATATACATATATTCAAATTTACATCACAATACTTAGAAATAAAAGTATTCAATTTAACAACTCCAAAAACAACTCCAAACATAATCTCATGTTCCTATCAACTCGTCGACCCAAGGAATGCACCATTCGTTTATTAGGGATAACCCAAGGGATGTACAATCCATTTATCAGGGATAACCCAAGGGATGTACCATTCTTTTTCAAGGTCCCCAATGCAGTTGGATAGGACTCTGAGATGAGGTTTCAAAATTTTAGCCGCTCAAAACGAAGTCTTGCATTCTGTCTTCTTCAAAACTGTTAAAAATTTGTGGGTATTTTGCTCGCATGTTTTCTTCATGCTCCCATGTAGCATATTCAGGACTATAGTAGTTCCATTGAACCTTTACCATCCCTACGGATTTTTTCTTGAGCATGTTGAATTTCTGATCTAGGATGCGTACTAGTTCCACTCGGAAATCCCCTTCGTGCTCCACTTGGATCACATTCCAATCAATTATGTGGTTGGGATCAATCACATATTTATTTAACAATGACACATGGAATAAATTATGCACTCTCATGGATGCAGGTAAAGATAACATGTATGCAACCGACCCTATCTTTTCTAGTATGTCAAAAGGCCCACAATATCTTGCTGCTAACTTTGGGCAGCTTCCTAATCTTAGCAAACTTCTATTTGCCTTCACTTTCAAAAACACATGTTCTCCCACTTTAAAATCTCTGAATATTCTTTTCTTTTCTTCATAACTTTTCTGCATATCCTAGGAATCTTTTAAATTATGTTTTATCTTTTCAATCTGACCTTCCATTTCTTTTATCAATTCTAGCCCAACAACTTCTCTATCTACCAGATTATCCCAACTCACGGGTGTGTTACATTTTCTAGCATACAATGCTTCAAATGGACTCATTTTCAATGAGGCATGATACCCATTATTGTAGGAAACTTCAAATAAATGGATATAATCTTCCCACTTTGATGGCTAATCCATCACATACATTCTAAGCATGTCCTCAATTACCCTTTTAGTCCTTTCTATTTTTCCATCTGACTCTGGATGATATGATGTACTAAGATTTAAATTTGTTCCAAAGCCCTTGAACAAACCCTTCCAAAAATTAGAAGTAAACTTTGGATGTCTGTCTGAAACTATTGATTTAGGTACCCCATGTAGCCTAGCAACTTCTCTCATATAAATTTCTGCAATATTTGTTGCCTTGTGTGTAGTCTTTAGTGGAATAAAATCTGTGGCTTTAGTCAATTTATCCACCACCACCATGATGGAATCATGTTGCTTCACTGTTCTAGGAAGCTTAGTAATAAAATAAACTGTAACTAATTCCCATTTCCATTCTGAAATGGGCAATGGTTGTAGCAAACCTGTTGGGTGTCTATGCTTTCTCTTTACCTTTTGGCATTCTAGAAATTGGGATATGTAATTAACCACTTATTTCTTCATTCCTAGCCAAAAATATTGGCTTCTTACTTCTGCAATCATCTTTTGATCTCATGGGTTCCCTGCATATGGCACATTAAGCATCTCCTTCAACACTTCATTTTTTAGTTAATTGGAATTCAACACATACACCGTACCCTTGTACATGAGAATTTCATCTTCTTTTGGCTTATAATAATTAAATTTCTGCTGAAAATTACCTTGATGTAATGCTTCTTTTATTTTCACATGGTGCTGATCTAAATTTGCTACTGCAATAATTTTGTGTTTCAGATCTGTCCTGTACATGCTGATGGATGCAATGTGGACTTTGTGATCTCTCTTGCCGAGTGCATCAACCACTTGATTTTCCATGCCTTTATATGCTTAATTTCAAAGTCATATTCACTCATAAATTCCATCCATCTAGTTTGCAGGGATGATTTTAAGGATGGAAATTATATCTTAAAATGGAGGAATGTTGGCGAATCTTACTAATCCTTCATATGGCAACTATATATGTTTGGTGATATTTTTGTAAAAATATTCAAATTTCTAAGGATTTTATATAGTTTATATAAATTTTTGGTGGTTTTTAAGGTAAAGTAATTTTTTCCTTTAGAATTTGGGCGAATCATTTTTAGAAAAGAGAATCTGTTTTTGATAAAAACCATGGAAAATTAGCCCATCAACAAAATTTAGCCCCTAAAATCATCCTTGCTAGTTTGTATGGTATTTAGTGTTGGTTTTCCAAACAAATGCTTCAAACCACAGTGGTTTGTCCTTAGTTCTAATTTCTTACCCATAAGGCAATGCTTCCACATTTTCAATGCATGTACAATCATTTCTAACTCCAAGTCATGTGTAGCGTAATTCCTCTCACGCTCTTTTAATTTTTTGGACTCATAGCATACTACATGGTCCCTTTGACTGAGAACTCCACCAAGTCTTTTCTTGCATGCAACGACACACACATCAAAATCTTCATTTGGATCTGCAATCTTCAAGATTGGTGCACTTGTCAATATTTCCTTCAACTATTGAAAACTCTCTCCACACTTGGAAGTCCATTCAAATTTCACTCCCTTTTTGTGAAAAGAAGTGATTGGACTTGCCATCTTTGAAAAACCTTTTATGAATCTTCAATAATAACTTACAAGACCCATGAATGATCTAAACTCTGTAACATTATTTTGCGCTGACCATCCTCTAACAACTTCTATCTTCTCAGGATCAACATCTATCCCTACTGCTGATATTATATGCCCCAAGTAGTGAATCTTCTTTTGATAAAATATGCACTTACTTAGCTTAGCATACAATTTATGCCCTCTTAAAACTTGCAATACCATTCTTAAATGTTGTTCATGTTCCTCTTCTGATTTAGAGTAGAAGAGGATATCATATAGGAACACAATTACAAACTTATATAGGTACTCCTTGAATACTCCATTCATCAAACACATAAAAAATATTGGGGCATTTGATAGCCCAAATGGCACTATCATGAATTCATAATGTCCATACCTTGTTCTGAATGATGTCTTTCTGATGTTTTCTTCTTTTATCCTCACTTGATGATAGCCTGATCTCAAGTCAATCTTCGAAAACATTCTTCCACCTTTCAATTGATCAAATAAATCATCAATTCTGGGCGAAGGATACTTATTCTTTATGGTAACCTTATTAAGTTTCTTGAAATCAATACACAACCTTAAGGTTCCATCATTATTCTTCAAAAAAAGAACCGGGGCTCCCCAAGGTGACACACTTGGGTGTATATATCCCTCCTTCAAATTTTTTTCAAGTTTCATTTGTAACTCTTTTAGTTCTAGTGTGCCCATTTTGTAAGGGGTCTTAGACATTGGGGCATTTCCTGGCACCAAATCAATAGAGAAATCAATGTCTCTCTTTGGTGGAAATCCTGGAATTTCTCTAAAAACATCTTCAAAATCCCTCAAGACCGGATGGTATTCAATGCTTGCCACTTTGTATTTTGTTTCCTCCTCCATTTGGGCTGCAAACATATGACATCCCTACCTGAAGTTCTTCTTGAACTGCATAGCTGAAATCTCTCTAACAGTTACAACTCTTGGAATGCCTTGAATCTTGCCTTGCTTCTCTTCCTCATCAAGACATGTAATTGTCTTGTTGTAACAATCTAGGACAACATGATGCTTTTCCAACAAATCCATGCCAATTAGACAGTCATATAAACCCAATGGTATGATTTTTACATCTACCTTTGTGCTAAGTCCATGCATGTATATTGGGCAATCTTTAACCAACTCATTGATTTTCCTCTTAACCCTCGTGGCTAACTGAACTAACCAATATTTCTTATGCTTACTTCTTTGCAAGTGAAATATTTCAACAATGTTAGTAGTTATGTAACTATGGATAACTCCATAATTAATCAAAATTGCTATGGGTTGGTTGTCAATCTTACCTTCCACTTCCATCATGGGGTATTGATACTCTTCCTGCTTATTTTCTAAGGCTGCATAAATACTTGCCATGCTTCCTCCCATGTCTTCCACTGTTTCAACCTCCTCGATGTTGTGGACAATCCTCATTGTTTCTCCTTTGTGATATAATTCCCTATATAAGTGATTTCCCTCACATCCCCAACATTGAACAGGTTGTTTCCTTGGCCTTTTCCCAAATGAATCTGCATTCTTTTGCTCATTTTGGGATGCTTGACCTTGCTGATTTTCTTGGGAGATATTTCTGAAAAAGGGTGGCTTAAAACCTTTCTGCCTTTGATCTTTTTTCCGTTTCATCTTGTCATTCCAATATTTTGGGAAATTTGGTCTTCCTTTTTTTTTATCATAAAGGTGTCTTGCTCTCCTTATGGTTTCCTCCAAAGTCTTGGGATTATCATATTGTATCTTGTTGCTATAGGAGGAGGGAAACCCACTTATAAACCTTTGGATTTTAACCTTCTCATCCTTGATGAAGTCAACATACTTCAACAATTCAAAGAACCGCTTCTCATATTCCTCCATTGTCATGATTTCCAACTTGAGTTCAAAGAAATCTTTCATCTTTCTCTCATACTAATGCTCAGACAAATATTTCTCTTGGAAATATCCTTTGACCTGCCTCCATGATATCCTCTTCTCATCGTGGTTCTTGGCTTGCTTAATTTGATCCAACCACATGGCTTCCTTTCCTTGTAAGTGGTAGGTGAAAATTATAGCTTCTACCTGAGAGGGGTAATCATACAACTAGAAATATTTCTTCATTTCCATCAACCAGGCCTCTGCCTATTCTCCTTTCCTGTGTTCACCATTGAAAGTAGGTGGCTTGATTTTCCTGAGTTCACCTTGCAAGATGTCTGCCTTAGACATTCTTATTTTCACCCGAACAAGAGACACACTTGGGCTACTTCCTGGTCTTGAACTTGCATGAGTTATTCTAGTGGATTTCCTTAGAGAATGATGGCCCCTACTCATGCTTCTTGACTGCCTATCATTTCCATGATCATACCTTTTGATATGGGATCTAGATGCAGATACTTGTCTAGCACTAACTTCTTACTTGGTGCCAGAATCTTTGTTAACTTTCTTATGAAACATGTTTAATATTTGAAGTGTATCTTCCCGAGCCTTCATAATCCTTTCATTATCAGACCTATAACTCTTCACTTCCCTTTGCAGGCTTCTCATAGTGACAAGCTCTTTCCTATCCGTTCTTCCATTTGACTCTGTATCAACATTCCCCATGCTGACATGAAGACTTATGATATCTTCCTCATGGCTGTAAGATCCTTGAGCATATTACATAACTCTAGTTCCCATACAAGGACTAAAGTTTCATTCTTTACCTCTAATTCTACAAGAAACATGCATATAATAATTACTGTTAGAAATATGCATAGCATATTAAAACATTTCAACATATAGAATATAGGTTATTTATTCATCAATTTGTGAAGGACACATTATACCAATTCAAATTTTGATTTTCTTGGTGCATTCCTCCCCATAAAAAATTCCCAACGATTGTACTCATGACTTAATCTAAATTTTGAGTGAAAAATTACAACAACTACATGCTGCAATTCCACTCTTTTTACTGCTACATAAATCTATTTATTAATTTCTGAGAAATTCTATTGCCAAAATCAAATTCTGGGTTGAACGATGTATTCTTCTCCTCAAGACCTTTCCACTGACTATTAGTTTTCTCAAATCCAAGATCCAAGATGAAATTTATGGTCTGGAGAAGTTTAGGTTGTTTTACTCAATTTACTCATGTATGCTACATGTGCCTTATTTCTATTCCTCCACATTTTCAGGTACCCATAGCCAAAATATGACTCCACCACTAGCTTTTCTGGGTCATAATATTTCCATCGACTTCTCTTGTGCCCCAAATGGACTTCTGAGCATAGATTTATGCCATCTGGAAGTAATATTGGAACCAAAATTTTACCCTCACTATTTTGGCTGTAACTTTCTCATACGAGCTCTGTTTCGCAAACCGTTTAGCTTATTGGATAGCTCTCTTCGAGTTATTTTATTTGAGATGTAGAGAAATAGTGTATCTTTATGCACTCTATTCTCTTGGGTTTTGACTTGCTAAAATTGTCGTTTAGGGCCTAAAAAATGCCCCACAAGTTAATGAACTTCAAATATATGGAAAATTTTGGAAAATTTCACAGAAAAATCACTGTTTTACTATTGTAACAGTTCTTTAAATCTCAATTTCTGATATCAAATCATGATACACAACAATCGTTGATATGACCTTGTCGGCCATCAACGATTGGGATCATCCTTTGGATGTGAAAAATGTTTTTCCAAAGATACCTATCTGACTGTCGGTCATCAATCCAATTCCCTGACACTCGGTTTTCAAACAACTCTTAAATCGGTCGTCAATGATATTTGTTGGTGAATGAAAAACTTTTCGCTGAATATGTCAATTTCCGACCACTAGTCCATCGGTGATTGGAAATCCCCTATGATTTTCGAATGCTCTCCCGAAATCGGTCAATTTGACCATCGACCATTGGCCACTTCTGTTGGATGATGTGGAATTTGTTGACATGGCATGACACATTATCCCGAGGTGTCAACCTTGGTGATGTGTCATGACACATGGATGTTGATGTGGCATGACACGTGGATGATAATGTCATCCTCCTCTTTCCACCATCGACCACCAGCTGATTCTCTTGGACAACCCAGATACCTCACTGACCTCGGTCGACGTTGAACCATCGACGCATTGATCATCGATGACTTATCTTCCTTAATAAGAACACTTCGCAGAATCGACTGATGCCTGACCACCGACCCATCGACCATCGAAAATGTTTGTTGGCGACTGCAAATACTTAGTTGGATTCGACCAACCCCTGACCGTTGACCATCGATGGTCAGAGATGTCTTATGGCTAACCTGAATCTTCATCATTTCAGCCAATCCGTCCATCGATCATCGGTGATTTATCTTGGTGAACTTTAACACTTAGAAAAAATTCAACTTTTCTCTAATTGATCTGGACCGTCGATCTGATCCCTTTCACAACCCCTGTTTTAATCTCATTTGTTGATCCCATCAACTTTTAAAATGGATGAATTATTAGGAATTTTTAAATTTATAATGATGAATCCCAGTTGTCGATCTAGAGTTCAAAAGATATCTTAGTCGTTGATCCACCAAACTTCCTGTAACTCTACAGACGACCATTAAAAATTGAATTTCGACCATTCTAGGTTGAAATTCAATCTGCAACTTGATTGCTCTACTCCATTAACCTTGTTAAACTGTTCGAAGTCATTCAAACTCAGATTTTGCCCATGGATTTGGGGATTTATCTCTAAATTCTTCGTTTTTCCCCAAATCAGTCACAAACAAAATATGCAACATCGAATTTCACCAATTCGCTCTAGTTCAATCCCTTACAATCCCAATGTTTGAAACTTGATATGATACCATAATGTAATGTTCCCCAACCCATTCGAGTGACATTATGGTGCAAAATACTCTTAATTTTTTTTTATAGCCAAACAATTTAATTCTTTTAATGTTGGCCAATTTCCTGTAGCTTACAACTACACATTAAAACAAATTTAGCTATTGTATACAACCATAAAAGAAATAGATGCATATACAACATGGTAATAATCAACACGAAATGCATCTAAAATAATCATTACAACAACATATAAATCACTTCCAAATACACAGAGTTCATGCACAACAATTAAACACATAATTTAACATAACAACAAGATAAAACATTTTTTTTTCACAACAGTTGTGAACCAAATTCTTCGGACGAACGTTCCACCCAACCATAAAC
Source organism: Picea engelmannii (assembly GCA_009831015.1). Classification (NCBI taxonomy): domain Eukaryota; kingdom Viridiplantae; phylum Streptophyta; class Pinopsida; order Pinales; family Pinaceae; genus Picea; species Picea engelmannii. Next base: position 498,410 of record ML781827.1, read on the forward strand.
TGACCATTCCAAATATCAACATCCTATCACCCCTGAGATGAGGCTAGCAATCCAAAAAAGAGGGTGGTCTCTCACAATCAACTCACAGCTCATAAAACTCTCAACCCAATTGATATTGTCCTACAACTATCCCGATATTCCACCAACTCTCTTCCTCTTGACCCGTCCAACCCAAGGAATGTACCCCTTCACTAATCTCAGTCCCTCAGGCACACCATTTTTTTATCAGGGTCTCTCTGGCACATGTAGCTAGGAATCTCTCAGCTGGTAACTCAAGGGAAATGATGTTGGGAAACTATCAACAAACCAATAGCAAACACTTGTTGTTTTAGTGCAACTCACACAGGAGTTCACTCTTCAAGCTTGAAGACCTGGCTCTTCATTTTTACAGCTCTAAATCACTCCAATTATTCTCCAGCATGCTCTAGAATTATCCCTCTATGGCTGCATCAACTTCCAACTATGTTTCTTGCTCTCACTTGTTTGCCATACAAAACTTGACTTTCTAAACTTGTTGTCCCAACCCACATGATTTTCCTCTCTTTGTCTTGCATTTATTGACTCACACTCTTCCCCAATTTGATTTTACTAAACCCCCATGCTCCCAATAAATTTTGGATGTGACCACTCACACCCACCCTCTTACATGTATTCAATGATTGGATTTGTGAACACTCAATCAGAAACAGGAAGGTTCACATACAAATAACAAATTTGGGAAAATGGGTTAAATTAATATACATGGGTATTTCCCCCTTGGACCCCTCTGGGCCATTATCCTAGACACTCCCCTCTCTTTTGGATTAATTCAGCCCCCATCTCTTGTCCATTTCCCCTTATCAATTGTCATTACATTTTATTAATAAAAAAAGGAAATACAATTCGCATATTACATCGCTTGGCCATAGCCACATATTATATCTACATAAGCATTAATTAAACTGGGGATTATAGTGGGGATGGTACATGGGTAGTTGTGACATTATTTTGGGTGTTGAATGGTTAAGCACATTAGGCCCCATAACCATGGACTTAACATAATTATACATGAGCTTCCAACAAGATGGACATCCGTACATGTTCCAAGGCATCACGACAGGTTCCACCAATATTGTTAGTTTACACCAAATGGAAAAAGTCCTAAAAAAGGGTCATTCTAGCATTATTTCCTAGTTCCATGTCATTCAAGCAGTTGACACTCCCCCCCCACCGTTAAACCTAACACATATCTTCTTCTCTCCAAAAACTAATCTATTTTTGACAAGCCCCAAGGATTCTCACTCACTCGTGGCCCCCATCATCATTCCATTCAACTAGTACCTACTAGTCTTCCTCCCAATGTTCACCCTTATCGTCACCCCTTTGCTAAAAAAAATGAAATTGAGAAAATTTTCAAGAATTGTTAGCTGTGGGTGTCATCTTCCCTAGTACAATTCCTCCTCTCACATGGTCACAGTCCTCAAGAAAGAAGGTACTTTTTGCACGTGCCCTAATTTTTGAGTTCTCAACAAAATTACCATCAAAGATAAATTTCCCGTTCTTGCCATTGATGAACTTTTGGATGAATTGAGTGGTGCTCAATTCTTTACCAAACTTGATTTGTCTTCTAGCTACCACCATATTCATATGAAGGAGTTGGATATTCCCAAGATTTATTTTTTTACTCATGAAGGCCATTATGAGTTCTTGGTCATGCCCTTCAGCCTGTGTAATGCATCCTCCACTTTCCATAGTCTCATGAATCGTGTATTCTACCCCTTCCTTTTTAATTTTTATTGATCTTCTTTGATGATATCCTCATTTATAGTAAAACATGGCAATCCCATATTTCCCATGTGGATCAAGTCTTACACTTACTCTCTCAGCTTCAACTCTTTTTCAGATAATATAAATGTGCCTTTGGAGCTTATGAAGTAGAATATATGGGTCATATTGTTGGCAAGATGGTGTCCATGTTTATCCTAACAAAACTAAACATATGAAGGATTTCCCTTTCCCTAATACTCTTAAAATTTAACGAGGCTTCCTAGGTTTAACTGGATATTATCAAAATTTTGTCCAGAATAATAGAAAAATTGTAGCCCCACTCATTGCCCTCCTTAATATAAATTATTTCAATTGGAATGCAACTACTCATAAATCCTTGCACACTTTTAAAGAGGCTATGTGTAAAACTCCAATTCTAGCACCTCTCGACTTCACACAAACTTTTTCTTGGAGTGTGATTCCTTTGGGAAAGGCATTGGGGAAGTTCTCATGCAAGAAGGAAGACCATTGGCCTTCACTAGTAAACAAATTTTTGAAAGACACTTGGGTATATCCACCTATGAAAAGGAAATGTTGTCTATTTTACATGTGATGGACCTTTGACGTCCTTACTTGATGGGGCAACACTTCCAAATTAAAACTGATCATCATAGCCTCAAATATTTTTTGGAACAAAGAATTTCATCGCCTAAACAACAAAAAGTGGTTGACCAAAGTGTTTTTCTATGATTATGAGATCATTTAAAATAAGGGAAAATAGAATGTGATTGTTGATGCTCTTTTCAGGGAATATGAATAGGAAGGGTCCTTCTTTTCACTCTCCCTCATTGTATCCAATTGGTTAAAGGTAGTTCACCATGAATGGTTCTAAGATCCCAAAATTTCTCGCCTGATACAACAATTGCATCAAGAGACTTTGGCATCTTCGAGATAAACTTGGAAAAATGAGAAGCTTCACTACAAAGGACACTTATATTTGAGCAAACACTTCCACTTTAAACCCACTATGTTCTCTGAACTTCATGCTTCACCAACAACATGGCATTTTGGTTTTCACAAAACATATGAGTAGATCAAACATTCCTTTTTTTGGGAAGGCATGAAGCAAGATGTATGCACGTTTGTGGATGAATGTGATACTTGCCAACACAACAAGGGAAAAATAGTCAAAACTCCAGGAACACTACAAAATATCCCTATTCCACCTGTTATATGCACTTATATATCTTTGTACTTCATAGTCAGATTACCAAAATATAGAAATAAATCAATCATCATGGTTTTAGTTGATCACCTTTCCAAATATGCTCATTTTTGTGCTCTCCAACACCCATTTAAAGCCTCCACAATGGTTCAATTTTTCATTGACAATATATTCAAACTTCATGGAATGCCCCAATCTATTGTCTCTGACCATGATTCAACTTTCAAAAGAAACTTCTGGTAAGAATTGTTTAGGCTCTAGGGCACCCAATTGCATCTCAAAACTCCCTATCATCCTTAGAATGATGGTCGAATTGAAGTTATCAACAAGTTCTTGGAACCATGTTTGTAGTTCTTCACATCCAAACAAAAATCTCAATGGGTTCAGTGGTTACCACTAGTTGAATGGTGGTACAATACATCTTACCATGGTGCTACTTTCATGATTCCCTTTGAGGTGGTCTATGGTCAAAGGTCACCCTCTGTATTATCTTACCTGCTAAGTGTCTCCAAGGTCCAGGAGGTGGACAAAACCCTTACAACTCGAGCTGACATTATACACACAATAAAAGTTAATTTGGCCATGGATCATAATCATATGAAGAAACAAGCTGATCATTGTCATTCTGAACACCATTTTGCAGAAGGGGATCAAGTGTTTCTTCATCTACAACCATATAACAAAACTACACTCAAGGTAGATCACTTCTATAAACTTGCTCCAAAATTTTATTTCCCTTATACAATCCTCAAGAATGCAGTGCCTATGGATTAAAGTTAGACAATCTCAGTCACTCTAAGCTCCATCCATTTTTCATGTATCTTTCTTAAATAAAGTGAATGAAACCAAGTGCCAGATTCAAACTAGTCTCCCGAAATTGGATGAAGAAGGTTCCATTTGGTTGTATCCATTGTTGAGATAATTAATTAACTTAATTGATGAAAATGCAATCATAAATATGAGGGAATAATATTAGATATTACAACATTGTATGTGCAGGGACTAGGACAAGAATGACTATTTAATCTATGAAAAAAACATGAAACTACACTCCTAGCAAATCACAATACATTCGTTCATTGGGAAACAAAACGAGAAATTTCCCTGCTGGCACATGCTATAATATTTCACTCAAGCATGTCCTGAGTGTTCATGTAAGAAATTATAAGGGAAAATATTATTCCCTCCATCAAGTGAAACTATTCTCATGATTGCAAAAGAAAAATGGGCATATAAAAGACTTCTGGAAATTAATCTATTCACACTTTGACAATTGCAAGGAAACGACTCATTGAGTTAACAATAAATAATTTTACAGGGTCGGGTTATGAATCTTGCACTAAAATTTATGCAACGTTCATCAAAATGAAACAAACTCAATGTTACCATTTGAACTCTGATGAGATTTATGCTACCTTTAATTAAATCAATCTAATTACTAAACTGAAGGAACAAAGGGAAAATAATAACAAAGACAATGATCGATCCACCTACACACACACTTGCATACAAAATTTATATCAAACTCAATCACTCTAAGTCTGGAATATTGAATCATACAACCGTGTATTAATAAATTCACAAAAATGATTTGCAATTATGAAAGAGAAAGATTGTCTGACTATCAATCAAAATTGAAATGCAACTATCCAAATTATGCTTGGGTTATTACTGAATGAAATTCAATTTTTTTTTATAGAACGAGTTCATAAACCAAATCAAAATTACATAAAGACGGAGTGTCTATGCTTCTGGTATGTTCAGATAATAAATCAAAGTGATTACAAGACTACAATGATGGCACAATTCCCATCCAAAGATAGCATTGACAAGATGTTACAATGGACACGATTAGATCATGATCTTTCACAAGATTAATTGCATAAACTGAACAAAAATAGAGATGAAACGAAAGAGAGAAAATCCATAAATCACACTTACAAATATATGCTAATGATATAGGACAATGTTAGCCAACTTGGTGGGACCTTCCCAATTGGTGTCCGGTTGTGAAGAAGACTACAAAATTAAAGTAATTGAAACCACAAATTGAACTCTTAGAACACAAACATTTTATTAATCAAACTCAAAGATACAAGTTGATATAATAACTATTGATCTCATATTCTGAATGCTAAATATCTATTTTATCATATCAAGCTTACATTACATTTCTCAAACATGGTTTTAAATACGAACATTGCTTCTAATTATACATAGAACGAATTCTGGTCAAATCCCCTTTTCACACATTGGTCCTATCGATTACATGGAGGAAATTGCAACATGCGATACAATTAAACTTGGAAGTATAAAATTAACTTTGAATTCATTTATGGGATATTCACATGACATGAAATGCATGAGAATATTTCCTAATTTCGTCCTGGATCGATTTTTTGTCGATGCACTGTTATGGAGAAGAGGGTCGACCGTGACTTTGACTGTAGCTAGTGCCCGTATTTACTCGTTTTAGAATCAATTTGAGGAGCTTAGGATCATGTCGATGTTATTGTAGAGAGAACCCAGGTCACGATTTTCCTTCTAGAAGTCTGGAAGTATGACGAACAACAACGTGGGTTACCATACCTTTGTGCTAGTTATAGGACATGATCTCGATAAACTGTCATTAGTAATAAAACACACTTTTAATCATTCTATTTCATTAAGAACTATGGGTAAACACAGATAAACCATTAATATTACCTTGTGAGATTTAAATGGTCTTTATGAGAAAAAGACTGGATTTGATGGGTCAAAATGGGGTTCACTGGTAGTGAAAAGTATGTCAATTTTGAGACCCAAAATCCCCCCCACGCTTGTGGTTTTGCGTGTCCCCATGCAAACAAAACATGCAATCGTATGTGTGAGTGATGCTCTAATAATAAAGTCCTCAAAAATTAACAAAATTTTATCAATCCTTCACTGGTCAAGAAGTGGTGCCAATAGAGATATTGACATTGGGTGTCTTTATTTCCTTGGCTCCTTGAGCTTTATTCCTAAAGCCCTGGTATGAAACTGAAGGGTTTCTATATGTTTGTGTTTCTTCTCACCGAGCTTATGTAATTTGGCATTCCTTGTTGTTAACCTATCAACTTCTCTCTCTAATTGAACACATATGTCCTTCAAGTTTGTATTCTCCTCTTTAATATATTTATCCAAGATTTTGGAATCTACAACCTCAACCTTTAATATATCGATGCATCAATATTTCCTCTCCAACATGGAATAGATCATCCTGGTGATTGGAGACAAGACCTCCTTCATTGGATCATAATAATCTATGGTGTTGTCCATGTCATGTGGTATGGATGTAGATGGCTCAATAGAGTGAGGGGATGGAAATTTAGGTTCCTTAGGATGAGAAGGTTATTTTCAATGCTTCTTAGAAAAAAAAAATTAGGGTTTAAGTTGCTAGATATTACTCTGTTCAGTAGGTGCCAGTTCAGGGTTTAAGAGAATTGGATTTTTTGGTGAAAAAGGAGTGTCAGGCATTGGGGTTTTGACTTTCATTTTTATTTTGGCCATGATCCTTGTAATCTTGACAAGAATGACTGGTGGAACATAGGTGGTGACAACTAATGCTACGGGAGTAGTAGTGGTAGGTACAATGGGAGTAGTCGTAATAAGAGCATGAATATTTGGTTTCGACAGAGCCTTTTCATGGGTTTTATTTGGCATAATGAAGTCCTCATCTCCATGTGAGTTGAGTCCTTCACGATTATTTTTATTATGGTCATCAATAGGAATGACAGGCTCATGGGGTATTTCCTCAGATGGACCAATTTTGGAAATAAACCCATTTCGAGATAAGAATGCATCCCAATTATCTCCCCTTTTTTATAACTCTTCTACAATCAATATTTTAATTAATACATAGTGATACAAGATTCTATGTACATTTTTAGGGTTTTCCTGCACAGGTTTTTCCATTCTACCTAGACTCTGGAAAAGATAAAATGGAAAATTCAACTCACTATCAGATTCAAAATGTAACAATAGTCAAATTTGATAGAGAAAAGTGACGATATACTGTCCCTCACAAGTAATAAACTTCTGAAACATGAACAGGAGGTTTCTCCGCTTTTCCATGATCTATACCCTAGGCACCCCCTTTTTCCAATCCAGATTTTTCTCTGTCGTGTATAACAATCGATCCCAAACCCCTATTTCCACCTGTTTATTCTTGAACCAATGTTCACCTGTTTTCGAGAGTCCTGTAGCTCGAGCAAAAATTTCTATGAGACAGAAAGCACCAAGTCACCCACACGATCCACACTATCGTCAAATACCTCTACAAATTTCCTGGTCACAGGGGCATCATACCCCTTGAACTTCTTGATAAATGACAGCCAACCTGTAGTTTTTAGGAGAGGTTTACTAGCGCTTTATGTGGGGTATGCTTTAATCTCTCTAAGTGACCATGGTTCCTATATTACCACGCCAATATTCCACATATTTTAACAATTTAGAGTGTGAAAGGGTGTCTAGAGGCACTTTTGTTTCAACGATTTGTACTACCAATAGGGATAAAGGATTTCAGGATTTGGGGAACAAAGTATGATGAATTGGAACTTATTTCAAATCCTGATAGTGATTTGAAATAAGTTGGGTCGAATGTAATGGGAAATGAATATATATATCGACCATTTAACAAAATGATCATGCATGAATGAAGCACGATTGTGGGTGGTAGAGTGATCATGAAATATAATGGTTTAAGAGATCACATGTGACGAGGGAAATGGATAAGGGTAACACATGGGATATGGGTAGTTTGTAGGATGGTTAAGTGGGATATGGGTAGATTATAGGTTTATTAAATGGGATTTATAGGATACATGTAATAAAATGTATGTTATATGATCTCATAGGTAAATATAAACTAAGTTTCACATGTTTTTAACAAACCAGAAAAAAATAAAAAGTTGTTCCATTTCCTCAAGTTTAACTCATGATGTATGATGTAATGGAGAAGAGAAAGAAAACCTAAGTCTGCTTGTTTCTTTATGTTGGACTTATGAGACCATTGGATGCTTATTTTTGTAGACGAGATGACCAAAAAAAATGATGATACCGTTGGTGTTGAGATTATTATTTACACAAATGGATGATGTCGATGGTGTAGTCCTATAAAAGGATGGAGAGAAGAATCTAGTGTTTCTTAGGTCACCCCAGATCCTTAATTTTGGAACTGCTAGCCTATAAATGATGTAAATAATTCAATTTAATAAGCTACAGGTCATCCTGTAACTGATACATGGATCCTGTAACTGCAAAAGAAAATGGTTACAAGACTACTCAATGGTTAGAAAAATGCTTGTAACTACTAAAATAACAAATATTGAAGCTGCTATTGAAAGGATGTGCAGCGATAATGAAATATATCAATACTGAAATTTGTTGATAATAAAAGAGAATTGAAAACATGAAAGATGACAATATGAAAACTGAATCTAAATTGAACATGATGAAACAGAAGCAAGGAAAGGAACTATTGCAAGATATTATTGATACCATGAAATCAAATAGTCGTCAACTGCTACCAAAACTTGAGGTACAATTCTCATCATCTGAATAAAGGTGTTGATGTCGAACATGAAGATAAATTGTTGGAATATTGGCCATTAAGGTATGCCGTTAACCAATGTGAAGCAAATCACCTTTAATGATAATGAGTGATAAAGTACCTTAGTGCATATTGAAAGGTACAAATATATGTGTTGATGTCAATTCACTTGAAATATTCATCAATCAAGAGGCATTGATGAATCCCCATGATTAACAATAAGGAAATCTACCATTAATTTATGCAGATTCTGGGGAACTATGAAGTATCTAACCTTGAACCCAGATAATGTGTTGATGTTGATGGGGTAAGGTTTGTCAGAAGGAGGGCCTTAAGGAATCCACCATCAACTGACATGAGTGCAAAATATATTATTTTGAAGGACCGTAGTACAATATTACAACAATGTTACAAAATTTGAATCAATACGTTCTGTTCAATCATTTAATTTGTGCCTCCTCCTTTTTGTTCTATCGAATAATTTCCCTTGCAAGAATTTATTGTGAACTTTTGACCTCTGACGAATATACCGGCATAATAAATTTAACTATAGTAGAGATGTTTGCCAACTATGGTGACAAGACAACAACGATGGTTATCCCAATATCTGTAGTGATATGGTTTTTCACAAACCCAAATAATTTCCTGCTGATACTACTGTTAAGAGATCAGGCAAAGAAAAACTTCCTCTTTTTGGGACAAACCAAACTTATCTATGTTACATCCAAAAATCTCCCTTTTATTAAGAAAATCTTGGGGAACATTTTCCATCTAGTTATCTGGTTTGCAAGCAAATTCCTTGTCCAAATGCGCTATAAAGTTGTTTTTCACAAAAGGTCATTATTTTTTCTTTACTTTTTTTCTTTTTATAATAATTTTTGTTAACAATTTTTTTCTTTTTATTTAAGGAAGGAAGAAGAAACAAATCAAAGTGAGGTTGCGACAGGTTGGGAGTATTCCCTACTTAATACCTCCATCTCATATTGTTGTTGAATATATTAGATGGACTCTTCTTGACTGAAAGTATGCTTCTACAATTCTAGTTGATGCCCATTGACCAAGAAAGAAATCCATTCCCCATCAATGGTCTTGATATTCATGGAACCATTGTCAAATACATTCACAACTTCATATGGACCTAACCATCATGTGGTGAACTTGTCATTCCATTTAATTATTTTCTATTGGACAAGAGTGGTTTTCTAGATGGCATCTTGCCACTTCTCATCCAATTCATTTAGTTGAACTATCCTATGTTGTTGTGCCTCTATGAGATCCATACCTAGCTGAGTTGTCATTCTGTAGGTATTTACTTGAAATTATATTTGAAGGAGAACTTGTTTCCCATACACTAATTCATATGGTGTGAATCCGGTTGTGTTCCTCCATGTAGTCCTGTAGGACCATAGTGCCTCGGGAAGCTGATCTTCCCAGTCCTCATGATGTCACTGTACCGTCTTATTCATAATTTCTTTAAGGACCTTAATTTTGGACTCTAGTTGTCCATTGGCATGCAGATGGTAAGGGGAAGATTTTCGGTGTTTGATTTGATATTGTTGAGTGATGGCCTATACCAAATTTGATGTGAATTTCACTCATTGATCTGTTATAATTTCTCTTGGCACACAAAAATGGGTAAAAATATCTTTAGATAGAAAATCAACAACTGTTCATTCAGTAGCACAGAAAAAATATTTGTCTTCTACCCACTCGGTAATATAATTAGTACAAACTAAGATATACATTTTATTTTTTGATGCAGAAACATTAGACCCTACAAAAGTCAGAGCCCATTTCTCAAAAGGCTCAATCGTTACCTAAGGACGTAAAATAATCTTGTTAGATTATATTGGGTGGCCCATTCGTTGACAACTACCACAACTATGAACATATTATTTGGAATCCTTGAAGAGGTTTGGCGAACAATATCCTGAATAAATAACTTTATATGTTGTTCTTTTGTCAATGAAGTGTCCTCTACATGGCTCATCATAACAAGATTTCAATATATCAAACACTTTTTCTTCAAAGACACATCTTCTGATAATCAAATAAGGTCCTCTTTGGAAGAGGTCCCCTCCTACCCAAGAATAGGAAGCACTGCATTGGATGATCCTCCTCTTTTCACTAGGTGAAAGATGTTGTGGCAGTTTCCTTGTAAACAAATAATTAGCCAAATCTGCAAACCATGGGGAGTTAGTAGATACAACAAACAATTTTTCTTCAAGAAATTCATCATCTACATGAGTTTCTTGTTCTTCATTATGAATTCTAGAAAGGAAATCTACTACCAAATTTTTCGTCCAAGGTCTATCTAGAATAGTAATGTTAAACTCCTGTAACAACAAAAGCCATCTAATCACCCTACCATTGGTTATAGGTTTTTTCATTAGGTTCTTGATGGAATAGTGGTCAGTATGAATTAAGACCTCATACCCAGTGATGTAGTTTCTGAACTTATTCATTGCATGCATGACTGCTAAAAATTCATTTTTCCGTGACTATATAGTCTAACTCAACTAGAGTTAAGTTCTTGGTAATTGTTGGCGCATAATTTATTAGACTAGGATCCTTCTCAGGTTACCAACAAAAGGTACCATGTAGTCTACAGTGCTATCATTTTCATCTCCTCCAAAGAGAAGAAGTATCACCTGAAGAACAACCAAGACAGAAGGACAGGGAAGGTCAAGGATAATACATAGGTGGGTTCATAGAACCTTCAAGATTCACCATGATATTTCCCAAGACAAAATAACTACATAATAGATCTAAGCTCATACATGCAGGAAATAAATCTACTTAGGTTGCGAAAAAAATCCATTCACAAAAACATCATATGGAACTTATGAAGCATAAAGAAGTACTGTAAAGATAGAACACACAAGCATGAACACATAATGACAACATATTTCAAAGTTTTGGATCCTTATTTATATTTTATCATCAGGAATTATCAGATACAACCTTAGAGATACAAATTAATGCTCTCTCATAGACCCATGGATCTGGACCCATGTCACAGAGCTCTATTTACCCAAAACTGTATACAGATTACATTTATAGAACTAAGACCCAACTTATCAAAAGTAGACAACAACAAGAAGATCAACCTGAATGGAACCCTTTTACAATCGTATTTGTCTCATATATATAAGATGAGTAGTGTCTTTTGGCTTTGGGCTTGCATGCTTTATTTTTCTGTTTCAACTACTTTTACCTTGCTAGTGTTGCACTATCATTTTCCGCAACCGATTTCTCTTACTTTTCCTTGCTTTGCTGTCCAAATTCTTCTGTAGCTTGCACAACTCATGCTAAATGAAAACTGGGACTATAATATTTCTTGCACAACTTCAATTCCAAAAACGAAGGGCCAATAGGCTTCGAACACAAGCCTTGACTCTCCCTCGAGTCAAGTACTTGGCTCTTTCACAGCTTCTAGGAGCAACTATTGCTTTCCTTGACTTCGTAAAATCTTCGCTTCTTGACTTCCTAAAATCTCCCAACTTTATCCTTCCATTTCCTGGCAAGGAGTGAAGCCTCGAATATGAACTGTTGGGTCACATCTATGATACATCCTTTGGGCTTGGATGAGACCAAATATTTCCATTTAGCGTTTGTTTTTGCATTGACCTGATGCATTTGCATGTAAAATGTATGAATGACAGGTCAAAAGTCACGCAAATCCTTCTTAACTACAGATTGCGCCTCAAACATGGCGTTCAATTCATTGTCAGCTTGTTGAATTTGATCGAACTTCTGTTGTTGCTCCAACAGATCCATAGGAGTCACAACTTCCTCATTCAACAATTGGATTCTAGCATGCATGTCCTCCAAAGTATGGTTGCGCCTAGCGATGATGCCCATCCAATCACTGATTTCTCTGAAAATCTTTGTGCACTCAGATGTACGGTTGTGTAGTGTTGCTCGGGCATTGTTTCCTTCTAGCACTATTTTGTCCATTTGCTCCTACAAGTTTTGAGGATGTTTCTCTACATCTTGATGACTTTGCCACAACTACACTTCCATATGTTCTACGCAAATGGCCAATTGTGACCATACTCCTTGGAGAAATTCGATCTAATGCTCCGACTCTCCTGCATAACTAGATTCTGGAAGATAGGGTGCAACCTTCCATATTTCCGGCTAGTATTCAACAAGGATTTCCTCAACTCTTTCTAGTCTGTGCTCCACCTGGATATTTGCGTGTTATTCCCATTTTCTGCATGCTTTCACAAGGAGCACTTCCTCCCTTGCGAACTCTATAGACCTTTCAACCTGTTGGAGCGTCTGCTCCAGTTGATTAGTTGAGGCTCTGATCATTCCAACTAGGTGCGTTGCTGGCCAATGTGAAAGGTCAACAAAAGAAGGGGTGACATCCCTGGGTGCTCAGACCTGTAGTGGGAGTCCACTGGCCGTTGAATGTTTTGAGGGAGTCTCTACCTCCTCCTCTCCTGTAGATGGTCTTGGCACAAGCCTCAACCTCAACGTTGATGACATGAGTGTTAGAACGTTTGTTCTTTCCAGGAAGAGTTACAACAACTCTACGCACTGCTGAGGGTTTTGGATGACTAGCTCCATTTTCTCCTGCGCTGACATTGCACTTTTCCTTGAATTTGTCTCTGGTTCCTTTTGAACCTCTAGTATCTCCACCTCTTTTCATGCCTCTGCTTTGAGAGTTGTGCTTCCCATGGCACCCTCAACCTTGGTCATTGAGGCAGTGTGATGGGGAATTTGGACTTGTGGCTTTTCCACTGTTTGCATCTTCATTGATGATGGAGTGTCCTTATGCTGTACAAAAGGTACGATCTACTGGTCCTGGGCTTCAGGGTTTGGGCCAGTCAGTTCCATTCTTTGCGTCTGGATTTGGACTAGGAAGTTTTTGGTCTTTTCTTGGGTAACTCTGGGATTAGTTTTGGGAGTTCTGTCCTCTAATCAGGTAGTTCTGGGGGATTGAGCTGCATGGGCTCTGGATAAGTGGTTTGGGGTGGAATGTCGGATTCTGGAGGTGGCAACTGGGGTTATGGTGGTGATGGGGGGTGCTCAATGATGATGGTGGATGGTAGGGTGTCAGGCTCAGGGTAATATTGGATATGTATGATAGGGGTTGCTCGAACCGCTGAGCGAGTGTGGGGGACTATGGATGAGATGGGTTGGGGGTTCAAAACCTTTCTCGGCGAGAGCCCTGTCCTAAGTTTCTTAGCCACTGGTTCGGTAATGAACGCAATGCTAAGGTTTTCATTGACATCCTTACATGTCAACACAACTTTCTCTGGCAGTTGTGGGAACACCGACAGTTTCCTATTCTTGCACTCTAATGGCTGCATCTCCTCCTCTTCTTTAGAGTCTGTATGTGCCATATATTATTTCTTCTGCAACTTTGGGCCCGAGCTCGGTCCTACCCCTGCTTCTTTACTTTTCTTCTTCAACATATCGATGGGAAAAACATAGTGCACCCTCGACTTGCGTGGGTTTCATTTATGTCCAGGCCACGACATCACATCCTTGTCAAAGGCCTCTTTGTCCAAATAGAATGAAAACATCTATGATTGGAAGTCCTCTCTATTGGCATATCTCGACCACACAAAAGTATGGTGTCGGTTCATGCTGAAGGCTATGTTCCTCATATTGCAGTTGAGGATATCCTGTGAAATGAGCAACCTCTTGGCTGCATCAATAAGTTCATTTTACCACTTGGAGAACGTCATGTTGTTGAAGGAGGTGTTCTATGTTTCTGCCCTTGAATTCCAGATCTCAAACATCTTTGCTAGGCACCCATTATCTGCTAGCACCAATGGTCTTCTGGTGGGTGGCGTCCACTTGAGCATTGCAAACGCGAGAAACAAGTATCCATAGGTGAAGGTACCACCTTTCTCTTGGGATTCCTCGTAATCCACAAGTAGTTCCTCCAATAGGTATCTACACAAGTTGAAGAAAATGCCATTGGCACAAAAATATGCCACTAATAACGCATCCAGTGTGCATTCTCCCCTGTAGTAAGACCTCATGAATTTTCTGGCTATGATGTAGCATCTATTCCTGACCGTCTCTGGTAGTATGGGGTTGATCTTGGCTGTGCACCCTCCCATCTGCGTGTGGAACCTCTCATATAAGATGGGCTCCCATTTCTTCTTTCCATGCTTGGTGGGACCCTGGAATCCTTTGGACACCTCCTCGCCCTCGAGGGACAGTCCAGTAAGCTGGTGGATGTCTTCTACATGGATTGGATATCTCTTATCCAACCATAGACTCCTGTCATGCACCCTACTGATCAGGAACTTGGTGCACCTTGCAACTTCGCCAGTGGTACCAAACACTGGTAGGTCCCTGAGGTTCATGATGGTTGATGAACAAGTTCATAAATTTGAGCTTTGGCACAAACTACATGCCTACCAACTCATCTGGAGAAATACTCTAGAAAATGTCTATGTTCATTTGGGGGAACAAGACTTGATCTCTTAAGTTGATATCCATGAGCTTGACCTACTCCACCTTCCCCTTGAGATCACCCATGACCTCAACTTGGGGGTCGTAGGGCTCATCTAGTACTACATCTTTGGAAATGATGTTGCAAATTCCTGTAGCTCTCGACATTGTGAATCTGAACAAACAACAAATTCCACAAGAGAAAGAAGGATTGGGGATCACAACTATGGGTCAAGGGAATACACAAGCTTTCTCACTCTGCAGAATTCAAAAATCTCTAAGTTCTTTATGGGAAAAAATGTGTACCACAACAAGTTCTCAAAGCCTTATACTCGGGCTTAGCTGGAAAGTTGAGTAATAACTATTATTCATTATTACTCTATAGACAAAAATTGGATCTGAGTTGTCTGACAAGATTGGATAACGGGCTAAATCCTATTGGATGATTCTGGCATTTACTGTGCAAGTTGGACAGGGATGTGGCCGATTTAAGACCTTACTATTTGATAGATGAGAATATCAGCGTGAATATTGTTGGAATCTTCACATATAGCGACTTTATGGCTTAACCGAATTTAGATGAGGTATCGTAATAGTAATAAAGTTTGTGACTGGACTGGGTTCATGTGGCACATGGACTTAGATTGCATTCTGATTCACTCTCCCTCCTACCACAAAGGGGTCCCGATCATATTAATGAATGTTATTAATAGGTTCTTGACACTTCTAATCCTATGCTACTGAGTAAGAAGTTCTGCATCAAACAACACTTAGACATAAAAAGAAATGAACTACATGTCGTAGCGCAACACTGCACACATCTAACTAAATCTATATAAATTGCAAAAAAACTAAAATCTAACTACTATACATGCTCCTTCGGACTAGAGAAATAGTCCTTTATCTCATTTATGAGACATATAGGGTTTCAGGTGAGTGCCATTCACCCATACTGGCTGCATCATACCATCCAGTTGCACAAGTCTGACTGCTCCATAAGGTTGGATCTCCACAACTATAAATGGTCCCAACCAATGCATGCTCAAATTGCTTGGATGCTGCTGGTACCAACTGTCATAGAGTAGGACCTTGTATCCTTACACAAATACTTTAGTCTTAATGTGTCTGTCATGCCAATATTTTTTCCTTTCTTTCTCAACTGACTAATGGAAGTTTGCTAAAAACCTGGTCTCTTCAAGTTCTTGTAACTCCATGAGTCTTTGCGCAACTAATCCTTTGTTTGATATGTGTGTGATCTGTGCAATGTACAAACTTGGACAAATGAATTATGTAGGAACCACAACTTCTTTCCCATAAACTAGCTGAAATGGAGTGTACTTGTGGAGTTTCTTTGTGGTTGTCCTGTACGCCAATAGTACTACTAGAACTCTGTCATCCCAATCTTCCATGTTTGTGCAACGAACCTTCATTAACCCTCTCTCTAGAATCTTGTTATTATCTTCTACTGTTCCATTGGCTTGCGAGTGTTAGGGGATACTTTTATGATGTTGGATCAAGAACTCTGTTGTAAGATTTTCTATGGTACTATTGATAAAATGAGCTCCCTGATCACTGGTCAAACTCCTAGGACATCCAAATCGAGTGATAATATTTTAAAAAATGAACCTAGGAGAAGTATTGGTCAAAAAATCCTGAACAACTACTGCCTCAACCCAACGTGTAAGGTAGTCAGTTGCGGTAATAATGTACCTAGCCTTTGAATGCTTAGCTCTGGGGTTGATCAGCCCAATAAAGTCAACCGCCCACTTCTCAAATGCTTGTAAGGGTCGAACTGGTTGAAGTGGAAATTCATCTTGCCGTGATGGCGTACCCACTCTTTGACACACATCGCATGATCTAGTATATTCCTTTACATCCTTGAAGAGTGTGGCCCACCATAGTCCATATTGGAGAATTGTTGGCCCTTGGTTATGGAATAAAGAGAAGAACAAGGAAGAAAAGGTGAAAAATGAACTTTGTGGAAGACATAGTGACTATCATTGGGTCGAAGTGAGAATAAGAGCAGAGAAGATGGAGCGAAGTATGGAAAAGCAAGCCATTGGATGAGAAGACCAAGGATGATAGATCAGAAAGGAAGAGGGATCAAGGAAAACTCAGCAAGTGGAAAAAGCCACTGTTGGATGCTTTGGAGCACTGAGCGATAAGGAAGGAAAGACATGCCGATGAAGCATGGAAAAAGCAGGTCAAGTTGACCTAGGGTTTTAGACACCTAGGGTTTTGGTATTTAGGGTTTTGGCACCTAGGTTTCGGCCTAAGAATGTCGGTGAGGTGTTGTATTGTATAAATAGAGGTATAAAGGGCCTAGGTTGGGTTGATAATTCTACAGTACAATAATGTTGTTGATCTATCTATAGTATTGTGTGAGGGATCATTGTATTGAGAGAGAGAAGTGCCGAGAGAGAGAAATCCTTCTGGTATTGTAAGATCTTATGTTGGGTGTGAAGATCAAGTCCTGCAGTTGGGTGCACAGGAAGGGGAGAGAAAGAGAGAGAAGAAAGGAGGATCTGCTAGCTGAGAGGGAAAATAAGAACTTTATTCTTTACCTTAATGAATCATAAGAATGGTTATGTGGACGTAGCCCTAGAGAGAGGGTGAAACATGTACATCTGTTGTTGTGTGTGTGATTGATGCTTTGATCTATGTCATTGTTATATTGTTACCTGCCTTATTGTATTAGATCAGATCTATAGCTACGAATGATAGATCTAGCTTGTTGAATGGTAGATGCATGATGTGTTTCTGTTATAATAGATCCACTTGATATTCCCCTGGTT
Source organism: Picea engelmannii (assembly GCA_009831015.1). Taxonomy (NCBI): domain Eukaryota; kingdom Viridiplantae; phylum Streptophyta; class Pinopsida; order Pinales; family Pinaceae; genus Picea; species Picea engelmannii. Next base: position 516,168 of record ML781827.1, read on the forward strand.
ATAGAGATCTCTATCCTGCAACCCCCTCATAGCTGCTTCGGGTGAGACTGCATCTGCTTCGAAGGTGTTGCCAAAAGTGCCAGTAGCTAGGGCTTGTTGGTGCGCTCTTGGAGCTGAACCCTGGGTCTACCCCTGTGCCAACAAATGGTTCCATTGTCGAGACCAGAATATTCGTGAGGGAATTTCAAGGTGGTTCCCATCGAAGACAAAGATTCAAAAGTGGATAGAAGATCAAGAGAAGGACTTCACTGAAGCCCATAACAATAACCCTAATCTTAGTACAGAAGATTGGTTGGAGAAATATATCTTCACCGACATTCATGAGATATTCTTTGGAGGGATACATCAAGAGCTATATGAGTGGTTAGCTAGGTTAGCAAATACCCAGTTCAAGATAATAATTAGATCTGTTGTATTTTGGACATCGACGCTGATCCAGAAGGCTAAAAGGGTTGATAACATTGTATCCAGAGAAATATATCACTAGTTTGATAGTACCATTGGAGGGTATATCACTGAGTTTGTTGTTGACAGAGTAGATTCATACAACCAAGATGAAAGATATTTCTTTAAAGGACCCAGAGGAAAATTTTTACAATTCTTGAAGTTGAGACTCAAGATGTTGTTGCATGAGAAGAACATCTTGAAGATACAGTAGATCAAGAAGATTTGAAAAGGCTAATGTTCAAAAATTCGGACAATGACAACGACATAGAAGCTTGACATATGTGCAGTGGAAGAGTATTTCGATGGGTTCACCTTGAGAACCTCTTTAACAAAAACTACGGGGAAGAGGGTTTCTACATTGGAGAAGAGGCAAATATGACAGATGAAGAACATTTAGAACCCATGGGGCCAGAGGAAGAAGCAGCTGAAGAACTTCACCGAAATGAGCCAAAAACCTCAGGAACTGCGTAGGCTACTAAACTAAGTAATATCAATCCTGTTGTTGTTTCAGAAACACTAAGTAATCAAAACATTCCAAATCACTAGAGTCCGCAGAGCACTATTACTAGTAGCTCAACATCCACTCAGACATGAAACCTAGGAAACTCCATGGCAGATGAGATGAGGCTCCCTACTTTAGAGGAGATGGATCTGAAGATCCCGATCAACACTGGTTCCTGTGTGAGGATGTATGGAACATTACAAATATTACTGACAAAGCTATTAAAAGAAACCAGTTTAGCACTACACTGAGAGACTGTTCGTTGAGCTGGTACATGAAGCTTGTCCAAGGACTTGCACAGCCTAATCCATTGAATGAGATCAAGAATGCTTTGATTGCAGAGTTTAAGAAACCTAAGTTAGAGTCCCAATGTATTACAGAGCTGAAATATATCAAACAAAAGGTAGCCAAACCTGTTTGGGAGTTCGATTAGAGATTCAATACCCTTACAGGAAGATTGACCTTTAAGATCCCGGACGAGTAGAACAAGGAATGGTTCATCATTGCTCTCTTACCACATATCAGAGTGCCCCTGATGTAGCTGAAGATTGTTTCGTAGGAAGAAACATTGGAGATCGCCATGAAACTTGAATAAACCCCTATGGGAGAATCCAACTCAGGTATGAGTCAAATCTTGAGTCAGCTAACTAGTTTGTCTCTATAGGTCAAAGACATGAATAAAGACAAGGGAAAATACCAAAGAGAAGACATATGGTGTGTCAGATGTAGATCAGAAGGTCATGAAAAGGAACACTGCCTTCTATTCAATGAATACTTGGCTTCTGGAGCTCCGAGCCCCTTGAAGCAAGTCACCTTAGCTTGGTGCGAAGTATGCAGAAATCGACATCACCCCGGTGAGTGCTATTACATGCAGAAATACGTTCAGACACCCACAAATTTGTATTGCACATTTTGTAAATCAGTAGGGAATGATGATAGAGTTTGCAGAGCTTATGATCTCATGCATGAAAGATCAAGAGACATATACAATATCCAAGGCTAAGTACATCAAGAAGGAAACAATGCATAGTATAACTCCCTAGGAAGAGGAAACTTCAATCCTCACGGTGGATATAGAGGAGGAGGAGGAATGGACCGAGGTCGAGGAAAAATAATTTGTTATGACTGTGCGCAGCTAGGACATCTAGCAAGGGATTCTTAGAACCCTTGTACCACTTGCAGTTATTGCAACTCCTTCGAGCATGTCATTGAGGACTGCCCTGTGCTACTATCCAAGCTTCAGGAAAGATGAGGACCCCAGCAGAACCCACAAGTGAAATTGATCTATGTTGAACCTCGCGGAGCAGAACCTAGAGTCAATGTTATTACTCGAGGAGGCGCTACCACAGGAGAGGATAGAATGACCCAAGGAAAGATCACAAAAGACTCAGGCATTAGGAAAGATGCAGAGAAGACCCAAAATTTTGATGCGAAGAAAGAAAGACAAATCTTTGAGGAAGAAAGGTAAGAGTTCAAAGAAGATCAAGGTTATTCCTCCAAAACATGATTAGAAATCAGAGAATATGGGATGCCTCAGGCATTTGATCAGTTAGTTTCTCCAAAAGGAGGAAACGAGGTTAGTAAGCTCATTGAATTTTTATACACTTGTATTAAGTTAATTCAGGATGAGAACATTGTGTAAGAGCTACAAAACTTAATTAGGAAGTATGATATAGAGAATATAGACCCCTTACTAAATAGGCCAGTACAACAAATTGGTAAGAAGAGAAGGATAAATAAAGAATTACATTTGAATGCTCAAATATGAGAGTATGATATAGACTATGTGGTCCTCGAATTAGGATCGGAGGTTAATGTCATGACGAAGAAAACTTGGGCACTAATGGGAAAACCGAGGTTGATATATTCCCCTATCAGAATTAGGATGGATAATCAACAAGATGTCAGCCCATTCATATGATTGGAGCATGTCCCTATGAACATCGACAGATTTAGAACCTTTGCAGATTTTGAGGTAATTGAAATTGTTGATGACAACTGCCTTTACCCTGCATTGCTAGGAATTGATTGGGCCTTCAACAATTCCACTGTTGTTGATTTGAAGAAAATACGTATGACATTTGAAAGAGATGGCCTTAGGTTCATTTCACCCTTATATACAGATGAAGGTCCATGATACACAGAGCCCATCAGAGAAGAAGATCACGCATACGAATTGGAAAACATCTACAAACTAACAACCAGACAACAAGATTACATCAACCCTACAACCGATGGGAATCTAAGATGGCGAAGTGACAAGGCGTGTTCGTCAGATTCAGAGGAATCACTGGAGAACTGGAAAAACTAGATGTATGAAGTATCTACCATAATATGTGCTAGATTAACGAGAGAAGTTCACTGGATAGGCACAATAGTAAGCAACTTACCCACATTTGATGGTCTGAATCCTTTAGAAGCCTTCCTATCAGACTTTGAAGAAAATGTACAAAAATGACAGAGATTGTTGGCAATGGATAAGGCCCTGAAAGATACACCAACAAGATGGCGGGGGACACATAAAAGCAATATTATAGACTGGACACCATGTCGAACTTTAATGACAACACGATTCTCAACACAAGCAGTAAGTTGCGAAGTAAGGTACACTGGTCGAAGTTTCACAAAATACCATGTGCGAAGATGTGAAGAGGCATGGAGTGACATTTCATGAGAACAATGCGTGCACAGATTCATCAACATGTTGGACATGACCCCCATAAACTGGTACCTTCAAGCAGAGCTGCGCCTTGTCACTACAGATTGGAAAGGTATGATCCAGAATTTTGTAACCACCTTTTTATTTCAAAGTGAATATCCTTCAGTAGACCAAGCATTACGGATTGTGAGAAAGAAGGTATTCAAGGAGACATCTAGTCTCCCTATGGAACAAGAAGAGGACGAATGGACTGTGCCTCTATAGAAATTTCAGAGCTGCTATAACATCAATTCCAATGACAATGATGATCCCAGGAAGGTGAAAATCGTAGAAATAGAAGTCCAAAGAAATGTGGAAGGACCGGGAGTTGAGCTACCATTTATTGGTCAGCCAATCAAGATTAAAAAATTCAACATTGGGATAGAGGAGATACCAAAGCTTGCCAATGTTGGAGATTATTGGGATGCTGCTACCATTGACAAGATTATAGAGTTACTGCACGAGTATCAAGACTTGTTTCTGACCAAGTTCAATGATATGAAGGGTATCAAAAGTCCTATGGGAGAAATGAGGATCCCTTTGAAACCAGGTGTGAATCCAGTCAAGCAAAGACCCTACAGATTGAACCTAAAATACAAGGAAAAAGTGAAGATTGAGCTCAATAGAATGCTGGAAGCAGGGATTATTGAACCTGTCGAAGAGTCGGAGTGGATTAGCCCTATGGTCATGCAAGAAAAGAAGACAGGATAAATCAGGATGTGTGTGGACCTTAGGAAGTTGAATGATTCCTGTCTTCATGACCCTTTCCCTACACCATTCACTGATGAAGTATTAGACAACATGGGAGGCCAGGAGGTATATTCTTTTACAGATGGATTTTTAGGATACCATCAGATCTAGATTGCTAAGGAGGACCACCACAAGACCAAGTTTTCCTTAGAATGGGGATCCTACCAATATACAGTGATGCCATTTGGACTGAAGAATGCCCCAATCATCTTTTCCAGGGTGGTGGTCGAAGCGTTCAAAGAATTTTTGCATAAATTTTTAGAAGCATATTTTGATAAATGGACTGTGTTTAGTTTGTTGAAAAATCATATTGAATGTCTATGGATAATGTTGGATAAATGCAGGCAGTGTCAAATTGCTTTGAATATGAATAAGTGCATCTTATTCTCACCATTTGGAGTGTTATTAGGCCATATTGTATGCAAGCAGGGATTGTTGGTTGATCCATCTAAAGTTGCAATTATATTTGATTTTCCACCTCCTACTTCAGTCAAACAACTGCGCACTGCGCTAGGACATACTGGATAGTACAAGAAATTCATTAATGTCTATGCCCAAATCAAATCACCGATGGAGAAGCTTTTTAAGAAGGATTGTCAATTTGGCTGGACAGACGAATTCCATCAGAGCTTTGACATGTTGAAATAGAAGATGGTCATTGCGCCCATTCTGGTTTTTCCAGATTGGAGAAAAGAGTTTCACGTGCATGTCGATGCGTCTTATATTGCATTAGGAGTAGTACTGGCTCAACCAGGAGAAGGGGAGATCGACCATCCATTATATTTCGCTAGAAGGAAGATATCTACAACTGATATTAACTAAACCACTACAGAAAGAGAAGGATTAGCCATGGTGTACGTGCTGCAGAAATTCTGCCACTACTTGTTGGGAGGCCACTTCAAAATGTTTATAGATCACTCCGCACTAAAATACCTGGTCAACAAGCCACTGTTGGGGGGGAGAATATGCATATGGATTCTACTGTTTCAAGAATATGATTTTGAAATCATATTTAAGCCAGGAAGAATGAACAAGGGCCCTGACCACCTGTCGAGGTTGGAACATGGAGAAGAAACCACCAGTTTGGAGGATACACTACCATATGCACAACTGCTTGCCATTAGAAATATTGATGACCAATTCATAGACATCATCTAGTTCTTGTCAACAGGAATGGAACCTAGTGAGTTTACAATTCCCTAGAAGAAACAAGTAGTGGTGCGTGCTGCAGACTTTTCACTCATAGCGGGACAACTATACAATATGGGACCTGATGAGATACTGAGAGGATGTGTTATGGAGGCAGAATGACCATTGATCCTTGTAGAATCTCATGAAGGCATCGCAGGAGGACACTATGTAGGAAAAGAAACCACACAAAAGATTCTGAGAGCTGGCCTTTGGTGGCCTACCTTACACATAGATGCTAAAGATTATGCCAGAGCTTGTGATGTATGCCAGAGATTTGGAAAACCATCAAGACGAGATGAAATGCCATTAGCACCACAAATGACCCTACAAGAATTTCAAAAATGGGCCATTGACTTCGTGGGACCCATAAACCCATTAGGAAAGCACATAGGAACAAGGCACATCATTACTGCGACAAAATACTTAACTAGATGGGCCGAAGCCAGAGCAGTCAAGGACTGTAGTGCAACTAAAACTGTGTGATTTATATTTGATGTCATAATAACCAGGTTTGGATGCCCCAATATCCTTTTGAGTGATCAAGGAACACACTTCATTAATAAGATAGTTTAAGCCATGACTAAAGAATTTGTATTCCACCATTAGAAGAGTACACCTTACCATCCACAAGCAAATGGGGCAATTGAAGAATTCAACAAGATATTAGAGACAACATTAACGAAAATTTGTAGTGTGAATAGCGATGACTGGGATTTAAGAGTGCCTGCAGTACTATGGGCCTATAGAACCACTTGCAAGAAATTAACAATGCATACCCGTTTCAAATTGGTTTATGGTCTTGCAACTGTTGTCCAGATGGAATACTTGGTACCAAGCTTAAGGATTGCTGCATTTATAGACATGGATGATGCTGGAGCTGTTCGTGAGAGGCTTGCACAGTTGGTTGAACTGGAAGAAGACATATTCATTGCAGGATTCCACCTGTTATCACTGAAATTTCGTCCGCACATGGCGACAAGAACTCAGCATCGTCAAACAGTAATGAGGTCATTCATGGCACTGAATTAATTTCACAGCATTCCAAAAAGGTCAAAAACTATACAAAGTAACCAAAAATTGAAGAGCGCTTTACAAAAGTTGGGTGTGCGCGCATATGCGCGGAACAGGAACGTACCATGCACGCATGCGCGCACGATGCGAGACTGTTGGCACAAAAACCTGTGCACCTGCTAAATGACGCATTTATTGAATTGGTCGGCCTCCCAACCACTTATGGATCAGCTCCCAAGCCGATTTGACCCTCAAATCTGAGCTGAATCCACATGGTAGGCTGGTCAAAGACCTAATGAAGCCCTAAAGAGCCTCTCTTCACACTACGAAGGAGTTACATAATCACCCAATGCAATGCTATAAAAAGCCATGAAGAAAACTCATTTTCTCAAGGAATTTCATGTAATGTTATGCTGCCTAGATTGTTTTAAGGACCCAATCCTTGACAAGACCACTTTGGCACCATTTCATTGAGCAACTCACCTCTCCATTGAGTGGGTTTGCAAAAGAGTTCTTTCATCACCATTTTTATTTTTCTTGTAAGGAGAGCAAGTTTGTGAGGGTCCAAGAGCCTTCCATTGGAGGAAGAAGGGAATCATAGTCCCCTTTCTTCATTGTGCTTTGATTTCATCAATAGATCAGCCTAAAAACATTGGTGATATTGGTCTTTTTGTGTTTGTTATTTCAATATCCATATGCTCATAGTTTTAGTTTGTTTTAGTTTAATTCTTGCTTATAATTTTGTTTTTCTTTCTCTAACCCTTTCCTCTACAGCTATCATGCTCAGCAAGACCCAACTGGGCATGTAAGCACCTCTCATTTGCTCACCAAGGTGACGAAGAGGGTGCAAATAGATTGGCGACCATACTGGGGACTAGGTATCAATTCCTACCTCTTTTGGGTTTATTTTTCTCTTCGTTTAGTTTGCTTAACTTGTAGGTGCACAAACCGGCCTCTGCCGACCTGCTAACCAGTCAATTCACAAGAGAATTGGGAGAAATCCATCCATATTTTCTTTCTCATCCGTTTGTCACAGGTGCGCGGGTATTCCACCCCACAGACGCACATCGTGCGCGCATGCGCTTTCGTAACCGACTTTCTCTGCGCGCATGCGCTTTCTGACTCGTTTCTTTTCACGTGCCAGCGCTCTATGCGCGCCTGTCTACACTAGGGGCCGCGCATTTTGAACAAAATTTCACTTTGTAAGTCCTTTGGATGTGGGGAAGGCCATCTTCCTTCTTAAAAATGATGTCAAAAATGTTGTAAAGCCACATTACACTTA